>JAHZMZ010004866.1:0-15922 GCA_027743805.1 Lepidocyrtoides sp. E14
GGTGACAGTTATTATTGCAAAAGTGACAAGCCAAATGATCTTCGCTGACCAGAGGTATGCAAACCTGAGATAGCTCTCTGTTCCTTCCCCGAAACGATCCGGTTTGTTGAGACAATCAAATTGAAACCGGGAGAATGTGATTGAGAAGGAGAGGACAAATAGCCCAAGGAGAGTGTAGAAACCAATGAAGGAAGGGATTGAGTTGGGACTCTCCATGAGAACGACTAGATGAAGTACAGAAAAGGGAAAACAAAGAGATAGACTCTCAAGGAGAAAAAAGGAGCCAGATGCAGCCAACCAGCGACTTGCTCTAAAAGTGGAAGTACATGAAGACGATGTTGTTGTTGCATTGGACTTGGCACATTGTCTCTGTTCACTTCCGCCAGAAGCGATGATTGTGGTGCTTCCATCACTGCTGTTATTTGAGCTACTCCACTGGGCTCGTTTGTCGAGCAGACTGGAAATGAAGTATGCTACAGCCAATATCACTGGCGCGAGACAAGGAACAGCAGCCAAAAGCCAAGCCACTTTAGAACATTTCCATAGTTCCTGTCGTGCACAGGGGCTTGTCAATGAGGACTTGCTTCCTGTTCTATTTTTGCCTGTGAAAAATGCTATTGATGTGATGGAACCACTTACGACGATGATCATCAGGGAGGCGACCGCCACGCCGAAATTATTCAACTGAATTTGCCAGTAAGTGAGACCGACACTCCAGAGGAGATTAAACAGAACAAGAATCAAAGTTAGAAAAGCATTGGGCACACTACTTTTCCTTTCCATGTTCATCCTGTAATTATTGAAGAAGAATCCACCTTCATCAAAATAACCATTCTCCTCCTTCTTTTCATCATTATCAGCATCTCCCTTTCTCAATGATGATGATGGTGACGACGAGCCTAGCTTGTCTTCTGTTGAAATTGATTGACAGGTTGCGGAAATAACTTGCAAGTCAAGTGGTGGCGCATTTTCAACAGCCAAAAGTTGCCTCTTCTCTACTTCATTTTCATTATCCCCCTCTTCATCTCCTATTATTGCTGTTTCTTTCATCATTTCCAATTGCAGGACAACTTGCTCTCTGCTAGGATCGTCATGCTCACTATCATTCTCAAAAATTTTTTGATTCGCACCACCACAATCCACAATCTCTCTTAGAGTCTTCACCTCTTCCACTTCCACTACTTTTTGGTTGCTGCTCCGTGACATGTTTCTGGATGGTTTTTTAAGCGCCCCTTTTTCTTCTTATTTTCTCTTACTCAGTATCACTGAGATTCCTCTCGTTGATTGCTCCTAACCACGTAGCACCAACACAAAAAACTACTGCGGATTCTCCTAATAGTTTCCAAGCTCCTTGGAAAAGAAGAGGAGGAAGCCAAAAAAGCGGTGAACAAGACTAGATAATATAACATCAGTAGTCACAACCAAGTTATTCCAACAACCCACCACCACACTTGTACTACTACTACTACTACTGTTTCTAATTTACTTCGAGTACACTATCCCGCTGTAGTAAGTCTTCCTAAGCAGATTGGAGAAACAGAAAGAAAAATATAAAACTAATAATAATAATCTCAACTCTTTTCTTTCCTTTCGTATTTATATCTATGGTCATATAGCCCAAAAATATCACCACAACTACCACTGTAAAAAGTCCTGCTTACTACTTAAGTCAAATGTTATCAAGATAAGTATAAATGTACTGATATTATGGAACGTGGACATGTGTGGGAAAGCAAGCCAAGTTCAGTCAGGTAGAGAGAGAGAGAGAGAAAGAGAGAGATAGTTGATTTCGGTAGAGATGGCCAGTGACGGCACTAATAAATACTAATCCTTTTTACCCTACCCTTTTTTTCCACCACCACTAATAGTCCAGTCCAGCGCAGGGGTATTCTAGTAGTAAACCAGTAAACTGTACTACACTTTTTTATCATGGTAGGCTACATGCTAACCATGTATTTTTCTACAAGTATGATTATCACTGCAGCAAATATCTTCTCTAGTCACGTTTTATTCCACCGCGAGGATTCCTCCCTGTAATGGCAGTCATCCAAAAAGAACATTAAAATAATTAAATAAAAGGGCTGAGCTAATACTAATGCATATTATGTATATCAAGAGATGATTAAATATAGTTAAATAGACATGCACACGTAGCACGTATACCCATGTAGCCATACTTCCAGCTCTCTTTCTCTTTTCAACTGGATGAAATGTTGAGTACGGTGTGTCTATATTCTTGCATTTTTTTTGTCGCTTGTCTGTTCACTATGTTCAAATTCCAAAATGAAAGTTTCACTTGTTCACTGTTAATAGCCATTAAACTAATGAAGCAGAAACACTCGAAAAAAATACATAAAGGAACGCTGACTAGCCTACCTCAACAATGATGTTTGCTTCTTTCTTCTTTTGAGTGTTTTCACTTTATTCTCTGATTCTTCTTAATGTGTATGTAACTTCTATTTGATAATCTTCGTTTGCTAAAATGAACACATGTAACTCTTAATTAGATCTGAGCAACGTCATCATTCATTGTGAGTTGTGAGAGCATGAATACGAAACAAGATTGACACTGAATCAAATTAATTATCCCAAAAAAAAACATACTTGTACTCGTTTGGGCACACGTTTTTATCATCTCTTTCTCTCTCTCTCTGTTTGCAATTCGAGAATTTTTATCACTTGCTCAGTCAATGACTTCTAGGAATGAAAAAATGTCCAAAAGTGGTTTTGACAAATTTGGTACATAACGTTTTTGACCGACCAATAATGTTAGGTAAACAATTTTAATTCGAGCTCATATTTTCAAACCAATAAACATTAAAAATTTAAGTTAAATTGAGACCGATATGGGAATGGCGGTAAACGGGTAAACGTTTCTGTGGTAAGAGAACTAACACTTTTGGACATTTAGGACTTTTTCCCGGGAAAAATGTATTTCCCACTGGGATGGGTTTTAGATGTTTTATTGTGGGATTTTCACACTCCTGTTGACTTACAATAGGTTGCAACAATTTTGTCATTATCATCATCATTTTACGGTTGTTATCACCAATTAATCATCATCAAGTATTTAACTTGCGCTCAAACGATACACAAAGAGGCAAATATGGGCTGATGATCAAAAAGAATGAAATTAAACTGGTAAACTTGCTCTTTTCTCTTTCTCCACTGTTTCCAAATAGTTTTATTTAACAACATCAGTGTTGACATGACTACTAGTTCACTAATTTATTTTATCCAGTTTAGTTTAGTTTGCGTACGCATAGTATGCATATTGCATATGAGTATCCCTTTCGTAAGAAAATATCAACAACATTGACATAAGCAAACTTGATTGAACGTAGAAAATGCTTCTTTATTTGGAAACGTCAAGTGTTTGCTTTTTTTGTCGAAATTGAACATGAAATAAAAAAAGGAGAGCAGCAGAGTATCATTGATATTATCAGTACAATCTACAAATAGATAAATAAATACAAAATGTGTACTTTTATTGCAACACAATACATACCGAACATGAAGCAAAAGCAAGCACTATCAAAGTAGTACCAACGAAACACTTAGAAAAGATGGTATCATCCTCGCGACCAACACCACCACCACTACTGCTCATCATTATGATGATCACGTTTTTTGTGTTAAGTGAATAAGTGGTGGTGATGGTGGTGCTGGATTCATGAATGTAAAAGGAAGAAAAAAGGTTTTTTGTTTCTGTCTTGTTTCATCAAACTCCTCTCTCTCGGAAAAAAATAAGAGGCACAAGAGTAAGAGCATGCGATGATGTACCAAAAAAACATGTAAGTATTCCGTATATAGGCGAATCTGGAGCAGTGCGATATGTGATATTTATTTGTCGACAGACGTCAACAAAACGATCATCATCATCATCATCATCACCGTTCTATCTTATCTTAAAATTCCTCTGTTGCTCCTCATGTGCTCTTTTCGCTCGCTCCCAATGCCTGCTTCTACTGACTTTTCATAATGAATTGGCTTAAAGAGTTATTACTCCCTTTTTTACCGTTACATGCTGCTCACTGGAGAGCGGAATGCATACCATTCTTTATCAACATTATTATGTTTTTTTATCGTCACTATCTACTACTACTACTACTTCTTGTGCTGCTGCTGCTCCTTGTACACTAGCACGCAGACGAAAACGGCAAACTCAATTGAATCGCTAACTTATCTAAAACGTACAAGTGACATGAATTCTTTCAATCTATCTTTCTTTCCGCATCCCACAATCTTTTATTTTTTTGTACCTAACTACAAGCGCACATGATTATCACCCATAATATTCCACTCACATCTCATTTTCCTCTTCCTCACAAGCCGTGCCTTGATGACCATCCTCGTCATCATCATCATCACCATCATAACGATAACCAGATAGAGAGGTGAAGTGAGTCTAAAATGGGATGAGGTATAAGAAGGGGAAGGTGATAGGCATAAAGAATTAAATGGGATATTACACAAGATCTCTCTTGGTTTTCATACCCGTTCCTGTGGCAGACCTAGGATGCATGGAAAAAGAAGAATGAGGCTGGTAATAATAATAATCAATGAAAGTATGCGTTCTTTCCCTGTCTCCTTTTCGGTTTTAGTGGTCGCAGCCGTGTGGCAGTGGAAATGGTGGAGAAGTCGTAACAGTGCTTTGCTTTCTTGGTGATACATTGCATGGAAAACATTCCAAATATTTGTTAAGCGTTAAAGCATTGAAAATACTATTTTCTGTGAGAAAAATGCAGTATGAGGAATGTAAAAGCAGTGCTGTTGCTTATGTAATATATCGCATTTTCGTGTACCGTATGTCATGTAAGTTGTAGTGAAAAGTATGGTATGTGGAGCATCAACCCTTCCTCTTCCATTTTTATAAATGCTCTGTGCATACAGAATACATAAAGGCAGTCAAACAGACATAAAGACCGGCTGTCCTTCGTCCCTGTAGCATTGTTGTGAATTTGGCGACCGTGGTCATGCTGATATATCATACTATACTTCCTCTTGCGACAAGATTTTTTGTCTTGATTTATCTTGCAAGTACTCATTCAGAAAGAGAAAAGAGACAAAAACTGAAAAAAGTACAAGAAAGTATGTCTAAAGAGAAAGTAAACTAGGAAAATAGCATACTATCAATAGAAAGAATGCAAGAAAAAAGGAAGTAGAAGGAGCATTTGACTTATTAGACTTTATAAATCATACTTTCATTCATATCTTGTAGTAGAGCGTATATAGGGAAAAAACCTAACGCTATTAAGGATCTTTCTATCCCAGTTTCTACAACTGAAACCTTTTCAATTCTTTTCAAAAAAATATGCGTCTGTCTATCATGCATTTATGTTTTTTCCCCTTTTCTCCTTTTTTAGTTAGCTCAATATGATAGTAAAACATCTACATTGTCAAATTCAACGAGCCACAAACGTATAAAAAATAGGCACTGACTGACAGTCGCTTACAGCAAAGAAAGACAAATCACAAGAAAGCAACCAGTTTTAAGTACGGTTTTATGAAAACACGAATGTTTACAGTGGTTGTCATTGACCTATACAGTAATGATGGTAAAAGTGTTACTGTTGTCGCTGTCATTTTCTGCTTGTATTAGCAATTGCCGTACTGCATTTTACGTGCTCATTCTTATGTGTGTTCTTCTTTTGTCATCGACATTGCCTTTCACTTTTGCTTAAATAGCTTGAAAAAAAGCTGTGTGGAAAATATTTTCGTTCATTTCACTCATCCATTGCGAAATCACTATATAGTATGTACGGATTTAACCATTTTGGATTTATTTGTAGTACAACAAAAAATACATTTTTTTCAGAATTTGCAAAATTGTGATTAAATCATACACCATAACATAATGTTTTTTTGTTTATAATATTTATACAATGTTTGGAGAAATAATGTGTTTCAATGTGGTTTAAATAATAATAACATTAATGAAGATTGTGGTAATAATCCGTGTCCGCCGTGCGTTGACTCAGCAAGAAAATGACATTTCCGTCGTCCTATATTTTTTATCTATATCTTCTGTCTACACGACAACTACAAATCTGTTCCTTTTTTACTTTGTTTGCCATTATTCTGCTTCCCAAATCGTTTTCTATCTCAGCCTTTATTTCATTCCTCATACGAAATACTTGTAAATGATTATTATTCTCGTAGTTACGAAGAGAATTTGCTGCGACAAAAAGTTTTGTCTCTGTCGCCCTTTGAAATAGAAATACCACTAAAAAATAAGACATTGCTAAAAAAAATTTGTGCTAAAACTTCATTACATTTCCATTCCGATTTTCTCTTTCGCTCAACTCACTCTCAATCTCATCCCTGCCACACAGCCGTACATTTTTTTGCCATCATAATCTTTTCAAAAAGTATGGCATCCGTTTTTTGGACAAAATTTCTGTAAAATATTATTATAATCACTTTCATTCAACTTTTCACATTCTCATGCTTCACATTTCTAAATATTCCAGCCTTCTGTCTCTCTCCTTCACTGTTTCATTGCTCTATTTCTTTTCATGCAAGCAGTAGATAATCATATAACGGTATGGAAGCATTATGATGACGATTATTATTATTATTACTATCGCTACATGCACTGCTACAAAATCAGCAACTTTAAACTTTGCAAAGTACCAGTAGTGCTACCACTTCCCATACTATTATTATAGCTGCCACTACTATACTGCTCTAGGAGTTACTACAAATGAGTTACTTTCTTCTTTTACAGTTTAAACAAACAGAGATCTGCCAAAGTTCTTTACCAACGAAGAGAAACTCCATGTCGAAATAAAAACGAAAATGCAGCAATATGCACTGACACGACAGGAAAACCGAAAGGACATAAAAGTAGAATAGAAAGAGCGCAACAAAAAACAATATTTATCAAGACCGTTATCCTTACTGCCATCGTCACTACCATCATCATCATCATCCGTTTTACAATGGAAAAATTGAGGCATGTTCTAAGAATGTACAAACCTGACGGTAAAAGCATCTTATTCCTTAAGGAATAGATAGAACAAATGTACATAGATCTAAAAAATATATATAGAATCTACATTCAATCTGCCTTGAAAATTCAGTGCACAATTATGCCTCCGTGGGATAGGAATTAAGGAAGAGAACAGTGCAGTCAGGTTTACTTTAATCATTATCCCTACCCCTTTTTCTCCTCTTCTACATCACTGTCACCATCTATTTCCAGTGAAAATATTTTGCTCCTCTGCTGCTGTAGAGTAATGTATAATGCGTATTATTATGCATGCACAAAATCGTGAAATATTATAATGTAGACGTATTTAGAGAAACTTATGTATGCTCCAGTGTGTAGAGATAAGCAAAAAATGTACATGCATACTTTTATAGGGAACTTTTCAGAGTGGCATTTCAAATAAAATTGAGCAGTAGACATGCCAAAAAATAAATGTTAATGCTTGTCTCCAAAGAATTATTATAGGACAATGCAAAGTATATCATCTTGTTCCGGAGAAGAATAGCAAAAAATGGTGTTTTTTTATATGTAGAATAAATATATTATGCAGTGATGGTAATAGTAGGAGTAGTATAAGCAGCAGTAATGATAATAGCAAAAGTGGATAAGAGTAGAAGTGTACTGGTGTAGCATAAGCGCCAGAAGCTAACGACTCTATTCATTGTTAGTGTGTCCTCTGTGTATTTGATTAATGATCATCCCCGTGCTGCTCACCATATCCTACCATCAGCAGCATTGCTCCATCCATTATACGAATTGCAAATATATGTGAGCATGAAAAAGCATTCGAACATCAATGGTCTTCAATAATACTTTTCTAAGGTTCGTCTGTGGATGCTACTGTGCAAAAGCAGCATTTTGTGGGAATGCTCACTCATGAAAAATCTCAACCTTTACTTGTCCTGATAATATTATGCAAAATATGTAAATTAATAGTAATAATAATAATATGTAAACGTTACGTTTTGCACAATACCATTATCAAAGTTGATAGTCAGTCAGTACCAATCATTGCAAATTATATAAGACGAAAATAAGGGACTGAATCTACGTTGACTTTATAATTATATGATGGTAATGCTCAGGAATATACTTACAGGCCCTGCACTACAGGGTTACAATGCATTTTAATATGAATAAAATTTCTCCTAAGATTATGCATATAAACCTCTTTAATCCTGAGAGCTGTTATTTTTCTTTTAGAAATGTACGTATTATGGAATTACACATTTTTTTTGTGTGCTTCCCTCTGTGTATGTCGTGATGCATACATGGGATAAGAGGAGTAAGAAGACTATCGAAGGAGAAAGTGCGGGACACCGGATAATTTCTGATGCTCGCTCTCCAAGCTCCTCTCAAATAATCTCCCAGAGGTAAATGCACAATGGATCATCATGAATCTTACTTCAAGTGCTCAATGGTTTCTCCACATTTGCCTCTTGAGAGAGAGAAGAGAAATGTATATAATACCACATGCTTTTAATTTAATATCTTTACATGCATAAATACATACTACAATAATAGTAATTTTGTATAATAATATGTATAGGTCGTTTTGCGAAAAGTAATTGTAGATGAGAAAAAGGTCTGTAATATGAGCTCCTTTAAAAACTCACTTGAAAACTTATTTTCTAGAGCAAGCAGCAGAAAATGACTGAAGCAGGAAGATGTAAAGAGAGGGCCTCCGCTACTAAGAGCACTGAGAGTAGTTTAGTGTTCTAGCTCTCACTCTTCAGTATCAAGTATAGTAAATGGTTAAAAGGGATAGTGTATGTACATACGACCCGCTACATATTATTATTATAAAGCATCCATTTACATGCACTTCAGTAGAATAATATATTGAGCTGTACTTGAAACTGACTGAGAGTATAGTAGTGTGAATGAACACGTATTTTTATTGTCGTATCGTGTGCAGACTGTGCTGAGTACAGTAATAAGAGTCGGTGTCGTCGTCATCCATCCTAGACGTTGTTGCCCTGTGAGAGAGAAAGAGAGAAAAAGTGAATTCAGAGGACGACGACAACAACAGTAGATATCCTTGACTGCTGATGCTTTCTTGCGTTTATAAAGAGAGACAAAAGGTCACTTTCGCTAAAAAGGAAAAGGCTGTACACACTTTTGTATCTGTCTACTTTTCAAGAGTAATATGGTTGGTGTTGCTGAAGAAGAAGAAAGCCAAGGTATGTATGTATATTTTACATTACACGTGGATGTGAATGCATGTAGCTACTTTTCTGTCTTCATTACTGTTATGCATGTACAAAGGAGAGAGACCAGCATGCACTCAAAAAATCTTCCAATTTAATGGAATAAAAGAAAAACACTAGAATAAATTGTTCTTCATTTCTCGGCTCCTCTTTAAATTTTCTCAAAGTCGGTAGTTTAAACGGGAGAGTGTGTGTGTGTGTGTGTATGGATGAACAAAAAAGGCAATATATTACATTTGCTGCTGCTCTGTATGTACTTGTGTTTACACTACTTACAAAAACGCGCTCGCTTTAAGTGAAACAGTGGACATTACCACTTTTTGTGTGTTTTAGCTATCAACATGCTATTTTTTAATGGATTTAGATACTCTTGTTGGCTACTTTAGCTGAGATGGGGAAAATGCCAACTACTGGTTCAGTGAGCCTCAATGTCGAATCTGTTGATTAAAAATGAGAAAAAAATAACATGGCCTGACTTTTCTAGTTTAATAGGTAGTTTGTCGTGTACATATTATTTAGTGTGATGATGATGATGATTGAAGTTGTTTAGATAAATAAAAGATAAACGACCCTATGTCTTGTTAAGAAAGAAGTACATACATGCATTACAAGAAGACTATTGTGGGATGTTGTTTCATTTGTAGCACTAAAAAGCTACCACTTTCACTTCGTTGCTCCCACCACAATTTGAAGAGTTAAAGTTGTTGAGGAAGAGAAGAGGTGGTGACTGCACAAGAGTGATTGTTGCTGGGCATAAAATGACTGGAAGTTAGGTGAGGATTTGGAGTGTGTGAAAAAACCTGAGCAGGTTACTGTGCAAAAGTATTACCTTAGAAAAGAGTGGCAGCAAAAAAAAGAAAGAATATAACGGAATGAGATAACTTTGTGCACATAGTAATAATGGTAACGGTAATATATCCGTGTTTATAATAAATATATACACACGACATACTTATGTTGTTGATTAGTAGTGACTTTGTTTTCAAGTAGGCATACATGCATACTGTACTACGTAAAAAGTACACAGTATACTGAGTATGTGTATTTATATCATATATATACATGTGGGCATCCGTGAAGCGGAAATAGAAATGGTTATCTTGATAGACGGATTATTTCGAATGGGTTTAATTTGACTGTCACTCTTCCCTCATCTGGCTGGTCTCAGTTGGCATCGCGTATCGTCGTCGTTGTCGTCGTCATTGTACCGTTTCTCCTCTCTTTTCTCTCACTCTCTCCCTCCGCGTGTGTAAAATGTATCTCTTGTGTGTCCTCTGCCATTCCACAAAACCAGCTTTATATTCATTCTGTCTCTCAGCACCACTCTTGCTGCTGCATCTAGCACCGCTACAGAACAAGAACAACTGAAATACTACTACTACATTATCATTCTCATCATCAACCAGCCAGCTAGCTAGAAGCAGCAACAGAATTGGGAACAATACCATCATCGTTGTCAACAAAATGGATGTAACTTTGTTTCATGGGAAACCGTGTACATAGTGAAGCAGATCCGTATGAATAGTGTACAGCTTAAACATACTTGTTACACATTGCTTACTTCAACTGATATGCTTTTTGTAGTTACTTGGACGCCTTGTAGTAAATTCACAAAATATCGTGGTAGTAGTCCAGTTCCCAAATGAGCGTACCATCAATGGGTCTATGATGACTCTTTTAAGATGAAACAGTGGTGTAGTATTACTGATTCGAATGTTATTATTACTATACGGCAACGGAAGCAAAAAAAAAAAAATAGTATGAAGCTGATGATTGGTTCTGTCATGTCTATCCGTCTGTCATTTTTGTTCAAAAATGATGCGATGCCCGAGAGAAAACTGACAATCAATGCGTGACGCATCGGCAAGAGAAAAGAAGTGATGTATACGCAATGTTGGTTTTGTTTGAGTAAGCACCTGCTTTGGACAAGGTCAAGTCACAATTAAAAAACACATTCCTAAAAACGCTGACAAAAGTATCTTACGCTCTTTCGGAAGAAATTGAAATATTTTGCTTCGCCCCTTTTCTATTGTACGCATTTTTTGTGTTTCTACTCATTCACATCTTACATGTCTGAAATGAATAAAAAAGATACCATCACGGGAATAATCTCTAGTGTAATTCAAGATTTCATGGGGGAAAATGAAGCTTAAGAATACACTCTAAAGGTAAATTTCCATCTTTGTCGTTACAATAATCTTGTTTTAAGGCTGAAAATGAAGCGAAATGAATTGACATGCTGAGACACGGACTTGATGAAGATATTTCAATATCCACTGTGCAGACCAGTCCCCACAATTATCTTCTTTCTCATAGCAGCTGCAACTTTAATAAAAAACAAGAACAATAAATATTGATAATGTGTTAAAACTATCTATCTTCTTTGCAAACAAGGGTGCACAAGGTACAATATTGTATAGGTTTACAGCCGTTTCTGCTTTTATAATATTAAAAACCATAGCAGTATCGATGAAAACCATTTTTCCATTTTGGTAGGTCTTGTAGTGTTCTGTTAACCATTGGTCATTTTTTTCTTACATACCAATCTTGTGCAATTTTCGTAACATTGCCATCATCAAGCTGAAATCAGACCAAACGCCACAGCAACAACCAAGCTGTCCCCGAGTCGTTTCACGAAAAAAGAGATATATTAGTAATGTCAAGCACGTTATAAATTTGAGTCAGGTTCAAATTCAAGATCAGACACCATGATAGTTTATTTTTATTTGTGAGAGTATTTTCTGGGAGAAGAAATAAATAGAGATATCGTGTGTTCGTCACATATATACATAGCAGTGTACCGACTGGCTAGCGGTTGTGTAGTGGAATCAACATGTTTTTGTACAATCCAAAAATGTATGAAATTTATGTTTTTATCATCCGTGGTTTGACCCAATTACGAAAGTAACAACCCTTTCCCTTCTTACATTTACCACTGATGCTCCCAAGTCCCAACTCTTTCAAAAACTGAAACACACAAGTAACTGGGTCCCTACAGAAATGAAAAAACGTTCGCAGTGAGAAAGAGACTGAGATGTGTATGGTGGTTAAAAGAGAACAATAACAATAATGCTGGTAGTCCAAACACACTGATGACGAAGTTTCACCATGCCTTCAGGATATTACTCCCTCAAACAAGTCTGAAAAGAAATGCTAGAGCAGAACTGTTAAACGTTTCGTGCAGAATCAATACTTTTCCTACTCCGTCTTTTTTTTATATCCCTCCTCCATCCAAAAACGTTCATTGCTCTCATATGAATTCCACATAATACATGAATGTGTTTCGTGTTAGTTTTCAGAAAAAATGAACATATTCAAAGGTATTACAAAATTGTACAAGCAGGTAGTACAGCTATATAACATTATTTACGGTTAGTTTCGTCATCATTCCCCAATTTTTTGCCCAGTAACCTCCCTTCTTTCTTTCCGTAACAAGCAGCACAAGAAGGTGCAATACGTCAATGCGAGATAATTGTCGAGAATGATGACAAGCTGATATAAAAAAAGTTATACTGACGAGGAGTAACACTAAACCATTTTATTTTCATTATCATACGATGATATAATAGCTTGGCTATATGCGTGCTTGCATGTACGATTATGACTTTTCATATGTGTCGTATGATTATGATGATGGTGTAAGCGGCTTTCCCTTGATTTTTATTCTTTTTTTCTTTCTCTCTCTCTCTTTATTTTTCAAAGGTCTTTCCGTGTACATATGTAATATTATTTTTTATACTTCTTAAAGGAAAACTCGTTTATCACACCACACCAGAAGACCTCCTTTCTATACACACACACACATACACACTAGTTTCTCTTTTTGCTTTTCTCTCTTTTCTTTTCTTTCTTTTAAAAAATGAGAACAAGTACAAGACCAAGGAAGCCTGGAGAAGAAGAAGCTCTTGAAAAAAATTATCTTCGTTTCATGTTCCTTTCATTTTCAGGATTTGAGCAAAAAGTTGCACAGTTACAAGCTCATTGTAACAATTTTCTCCTTGAAGAGCTTTTTTATTCCTTTTCGCTCTTTTCCCAACCACTAGCTATGCCATCGTCACTACCACTTTTACAACTACCATACACATAACTTGAATTTCTTTACCAGCAGAAAAAGAAAAAAAAGAACAAAGTTCACTTTATACATAAAAATATGTACGTATGCATCATGTAGATAGGTTTACTGAAATCTACAAAAATGGTACACGCTACTCTACTTTTTTTATTTTCACAATTTGTGTACTCATGAGAGGAAAAAGTAACTAACAACCCGTACATTCCCTATTCCCTTTTGAGTGTTTTCACAGATTTTCCATATTTTTTCCCTTGTACCAATTTAACCTACATGCAAAATATGTGGTTAAACTTTGTATGTGCTCATGTTATACCTACCAGTAGCAGCAGAAGCAGCAGCAGCAGCAGCATCAATGGTATTCACCACATTTTAAATCAGTTGGAGATTTTTTTTCTGCAGAGAGAGAGAGAGAGAGAGAAGGGAAAGTAAAATGGCGCAAATGGCTTTTGAATGTACTTACTTATATGAGTAGAACGGTAGAATGAAATGGCGTAAAATCCATTATAATTTCATCTCATCCTCTATGCCCATGCCCACAATCATGCAAATAATTTAACTCACAGATTTCCGATTCTCTAATGAGATGTTTGAAATATTCTGTAGGAATGAAAAAGGCCATAGATTTATTCGCAAAGTGAGTATATATTTTATCATTGGGGTCTGGTGAGACTTTTTCTACCTTTTTTTTACTTTTCGCTGAGAAAGCAGAAAGGTCGTTATTATGATATATTCTTGCTCACATCATTTTTGACTTTCTTATTTTTCCACTAGTGGTGGTGAGGGTTTAGCAAGCTACAGAGGCCAGGAAAGAAGTATTTTTTCTCCCTTATCAAAGTTGACATAACGTGTGGTTTCTTGGTAGCGGTGGTAGGGATGTGGTATGTTTTTGGCTATGTGTGTATATATACCTTCTCACATTTCACAGTTTGGAATTGATCCCTTTGAATTGCTTACTTACCACACCACCATTGAATCACTCCGCTGCCGTCGACTAGTTTTTTCCCTTTTTGTGATTTCACTAGCAGAACTACTACTTCCAATAATGCTACCGCAGTTGAGATGATGATACTACTATACTTCTACTACTTCTGCTACCCCATTTCTTTCTTCTTACATGAGCACTTTTAGACTTTTGTAAACGAGAAGAGGCACACAATGAGAAAAGAATAATATGTCGGTAAAAAAAAGTAATCGGGTTTTGCTCTTTTTCTATTCTTTCTCTCTTTCTGACTCTTACTAACCGTAAAAGGAATTGGAATAACTGAAAATAAGGATGAGGAAGCAAAGGAAGGAGATATTATTAGGGAGTGAGAAAAACAAATGAAGTAAAAGGGAATTCGATTCGATAACTAGTGCCACTACTACTACTTCTGCTGCTCTTCTTCAAACATCATCATTATCATCATCAAGAACAACAATCTATTTGAAACAAGGTTTTCCTCCTTTTTTTACAGAGACTGCATCGGACAGCTTCAGTCCGTTACGGAGCAGGGCTTGTAAGTAGAGCTAAAAAAATGTGAAAAATCAGGTTTTGTATGGTCATCAGAAGCATCCGATTTCAGCTTCGAGTACATTTTTTAAGTTTAAGAGATAATTTGGAAGTCACAGTTGTAGCCAGTTTGGAAACACCACAGGGGCGGGTATAGATTGATCAAACACAGACACACACATAAGTATATAGTATTTTAGCCTATAGTCATTACTGTCTAATGAAGCAGAAAATCTAAAAATTAACAGAATGGACATTATGCGGTATGGAATGTGAAATGGTTGTAAACATCATTTTGTTAAGCGGTCAAGGGTACCATGAAATGGCTCATAGACGTATTTTCTATTTTTTTTCCTTCGATTATAGTTTTGTCTAGAAATGAAACGTACCTTTTTATTTAGTCTAATGTACTTTAAAAAGTGCAATGTAATGTAAAACACACTGTCTTGATATGAATTAAAAAGTGTTGCTCATTTCAGTGTAACTATTTATAGCCTATGGAAGTAAGGTAGCGATGGTGGTTCCTACCTGGGTTTTTCATTTTGTACAAATCAGTAATGGCAGCAACCACCACTACCACAACCGCTGTTTCCCTCTGCAAAACTACCTAGCTAGTTACTTTGACTTCTGTCCTGTAGAAGTATGATCACGATGATGGTGGTTGTGGTGTGTGCGGTGGTGGTACGAAGGCACTTTCCGTCTTTTACCTTACCTTACATGTGTATGCTAATACCATTATTTCCTCGGAGTTTCCTTAGTACTACTACAACACACGTGTCTTCTCTACTTCCCCCGCTCCCTACATAAGTTACTGCTCATCGTCATGTTCTGTCTGGGTTTGGGTAGCTATTAAAGTAAATACTACTTTGTACAAATAAACATCCCATTGCATTTAATACTCTTCTTACTACGTCATCTATTTTTTTCCTCTTTGCCCTCTACATCCTTTTCTTTTTGCCTTCAAAAAAAGCAGTCGGCCAAAGTCAACAAGATGGGCACGGCAAAGGGTGACAAGCGGATAAAACATGGTAAGGCCCTTGTCGATTTTATGGACTTTTCTGGTAGGAAAATACATTCACACGTATTGTTTTTATGTTCTACCATTGCAAAATTTCTCAATCCAGTACACATAGATTCATGCTTATAGTCAGATACAT
>JAHZMZ010004867.1:0-24810 GCA_027743805.1 Lepidocyrtoides sp. E14
CGGATTGGATGAATGAAGAGCAGTGGGCACGTGTTTTTTATTTGTTCCCGCTGCAAACGTGTGGCAGACCTCCAGCTACCTCAAGAGGAGCTTCCGTAAGTAAGAATCTCAGGATGACCCTTCGGGTCTTCCGATGACTTGTATAATTACAGTCGGATTTCGCCCTTCGGGCTCATCCAACTTCTAATTATAGCACAAACGACATCAAATTTTTTACTTCCCCCTACCACTGATCAATGCTACGGAAAAAAAGTCCGAGAAACTTTTAATTTGTTCTCATCACGATTTCAAATAATATGTAATTGATTGTATTTTTGTTTCTCTGACTTGTGGATGGATGAACTATGGACTAATCTTTACACGTAGGGATACTTTTTTAACTTTATAACGTCTTTCACCAAATTGTACTGGTGTCTTTTCAATATTTTCCCTAACTTTCGCCCGGTGTACTAATATTTCACCTTAACTTATTTTTGCAAAAAATCTTCAAATTGAGCATTTTCATGTCTCATCATTACTTTAGTTTTTATTCTCCACCACCGTATCATGACACGTTATCTCGATCGTTCAAAGAAGTAAATGATATACGAAATGCAATGGGAAGAACGCAAAGTATGATTTTCCATGTGACATGCGATCATCATTGACAAGCACTTATCAATTTATCATAAACCTCTATGTCTTTGATTTCTTTGTCCACGTCTATTACGATTGTTGTCCCCTCGTCTTCGTCTTCTCCAGAACATCAATCTTTCAGTTTCTGTATACGCAGCCATACTGAACATCATCGCGAGATAGACCAAGGAGTCCATTTTATAAAAATTGACTTTTTCGCCATAACCATGTTTCCCTTGTCTGCTGTCATCAAAGAGATGAACAGCGAAAAAAATCATTAAGTATATTAGAACAGTGATTAGAATCTTCCCAATTCCTTCTGTTGAAGGAACCTTTATACGGAGTCTCGGCTGGCGATATCCATTAACCAGTTTTTTGCTTGTGGTTTCAACCAGCGACATTTGGGGTATTATGAAATTGGTGTTTTCCTCATTGTTTCTATTTGACTTCTTCGTGGTCATTATTCTTCGTAGGAAAATATCTTTGGAACTGTTATCAGAGCCTTGAAGTGTCTCAAGCTTCAGTACGGTTTGAAAATTTTCCGGATTGGTCAACTGTAAGCCGTGTCTCAAGAGCCAAACGGCAGCTATGAAACAATGTCCTTCAATTATTCTACTGTTATTATCACAGTCAGTATTTCCTTTGTTGGTTTCAATGATTGGGGACAGACATTGTTGTCGTAAGATTTGCTTAAACATGGATGCTATAAACTGGGTAATTATTTGTTGAGAAACTGGATCTGACGATGAAGCCATTTTGTCTGATTCCAAGTCATTTGTTGAGCATAATATTCTGTTTTGAGCAAGTTTAGTGGCAAAATTCCCGGCGGTGAAAACACTGACTAGTAACAAGCCTGATTGATAAAATTCTTTGGCAGACAAGGTGCTGCTGCCGATATCCTTAAGAATGACACGATAACGGCAACAAGGGCAACTGTCTTGATCTTCGAACCAGTTACATATGCATTGCATACAATGCATATGACCACACGCAATTACTGCAGGCTGCAATTATTAATGGAATAGTGGTTGCGGTAATTAGTGAAGAATTTCACTTTTCATATGAGGCAAAATATCCAAAAGTATTGATGTTTGGTTTTAAATTATGGGTTTCGAAAAAGTTACTCTAGAGAATGGCTCGCCACAAATCGGACATAAAAAGTACGCCCTTGTCCTTTGAGCTGTTTCTAAAGCCTTCATGGCAAATTTGACCATCATGTGTTTCGGCGTTGACACTTTTGTTTCGTCATTTGCACACATACAACTTGACCAGATAGGCGATGACGGCGACACCGTTCTACTCCAAAGTTTCCCATCTCCTTCAATTTCAAGTGAAATAGAATCGTTCTGCCATTCCAGAAGAAACTGGCTTGACTTGACCACGGAAATTTTGGGTATCGCCACTAATGAACCTTCTGATAAATTTACGGTTGCAGTACCTTCGTCTGCACAATGGTCGGTCTCCGTATAATGCAATGCAATGCTGGAAGAATAAACGCTTCTACGTTTAAATGACTTTCTTGTTGGCTTCATCGCAGTTGTCGATTGCTGAACGATAGGGGTATGATGAAATTTGACGTTTGATGTAGGCAGTGGAATCAGAGACTTCTTCTTATATTTTTCAACTTTTAATTTTGAAGACATACGGTCATCATAAGTTTGATTTTTGGCCACATTCGACATTTTCATGAGATACTTTTCGTTCAAGCGTGACGAGAATATTAGCGAGGCAAACAAGGCGTAAAGTAATATTTTCCATGAATTTTCATAAAGTCCCAAAACTGAGTCTTATGGCGTGGTTTATAGTCTTTAGCTCAACAAGCATACCCTTGGCTTCAAATACGTTTCCACACCCACGGGTGGGTAAAACTTCAAAATCCCCCCACTCGCATCAGACAGGCGAGACAGGTTTATGTATCATATAAATCATGGTCTGGGTCAAGATCATATTGACAAATACACGTGAATCCGCGGTTTTAGCCTGGCATTTATATTTTATTAAAGGTTTTAACACTTGAACTTTATCCTAATTGCAAATTGCAATAATTATTGCTAAGTTGTAAGAATGTGAAACGGGGATTAAAAATTGTGCATGCAACTTGCAAGCCACCAAACCAAGCCCTGCATAGCTGCATTCAAGCATACACGTTTTTTTCACTTTATCATTATTTCATCCTTTGGGCTGCATATGAATCAAATGCACAAAAAATGTTTGCCTGAAATCATATGATGCTTGAAAGAAAAGGCTGTTTTATGAGATATATTTCCAATCCAACTTTGAGTCTGTCGTGTGCTTAGATGTGTTTTTGAAAAAATAAGAGTGACCCCGACTGAATACTTGTCAGCATCACTTCTGCTGAGGAGTAGACATAAGACATCCTTTTATAATTTATTCAAAAACAATACCTAAAAATGTGGTAAATGTGTGGAGAATCTCACTCAACTTGAGATGTATTTAAAAACAATCAGATTTCACATTCACTTCGCTGTATAAACAATTGACATTGGACAATTATGGGCGTTTCCAGCCGTGCCTTAAAAGAACCCCTGCTACTCAAATTCACATATTGAAGCAAACATTACTGAAAAGTAACATAAGACGCAAAAACCACCTTGCTCTACTGCTGTCACTGTCAACTGTACGTGTCTGGAATCATTTCTTCACGCATTTAAAAGGTGTTCATGCACATGCATGTTATAATTTTTTTAATTTTTAACTCCACAAGTATGATCTTATGTTTTAGCTTGTTTTAACGAACTGTTAAATTTAATTGTAAAGAAAGACATTGTAGATGATCATGATGAACTATCTTTCCGATTTTGACCGGCCTTTAACTACTGATTGGATACAAATCGGGGATGGGGATGACACACCGGAGTATTATAGAAAAATTGAATTATATGATTTGGGATGGACCGCCCAAAAAATTGACGTTGAGAATTATGCAGTTGTTGGAGCGTCCTATGGTGGCCCGATTGCGATCATTAAGGATGACAAGAAATTTCTTCGCGTTACACCGCAAATTCCCGCAAAACCGATAATATCCATTTTCACTTCCTCAGGACATTTGATTTCTTCAATAAAGGTGAACAATGACTTACTTGAGTAAAATTATTAGTCTCCACAGTATGCATCTGCATGATGTATGATATCTGATTAGGAAAATCTTTAACATATTTGTTTTCTTCTCGTGTTAGTGGGATTCTGGTGTTTTAGTTCGAATGGGATGGTCGTCGACAGAAGACCTCCTGTGTGTTCAGGAGGATGGCAATATTTTAATATACAATTTGTTTGGAGCCTCAAAAGAAACTGTCCAATGTCTTATTGGGGCGGTGAGTTACCTGCGTTCATCGCTCTTAATAAATTGAATTATTGTTGTTCAAAAGTAATAAAATTGTGTGCATTGCATAATGTTATTCGTAGGAATCCAAAGAGAAAGCATTTGAAGCTGAGATATTCCCTAGTAATAATGGAACCGGTGTGGCCTACCTTACAACCAAGGGCAATTTAGTGGTTGTAAACAACTACCGAAACGCTAGAGTTACTAGATTTGCACAAGTACCATTTTCGGAAATGAAAATTACAGCTTGGGCTGTTGTAGCTGCAAACAGACAAACTCAAATTGTTGCAGCTAGAGAAACTGCAGTCTTTCGTGTGGACGCTAATCAAGCGGAGCAAGTTAATCCAGAGTTTGTTTCCGTAGCCGGCATGAATTCTCCTATTAGTGTGATTGCCGTTTCATTAAACGGTCTTCATATTGCTTTGCTAACAGAATCTGGAATTTTATGGTTAGGGTCAAGTGACTTTAGTACAAAATACTGTGAGCATACTTTAGGGCTCAGAACCAGACCAAAGCAAATGGTTTGGTGCGGCTCAAAAGCGGTAGTTGTTAGCTGGGATACTACATTGGTTCTAGTCAATCGTGCTGGAGAAAGCATATCATTTACAATGGACAGCCAATTTGCGTTGATCCCAGAAATCGACTGCGTTCGTGTTGTTGGAAATAATACACATGAAATAATTCAAAAAGTTCCTCGAGAAACCAATTCTGTACTGGGTATAGGAAGTGTTACACCAGGATCGGTGTTATTTCTGGCTTCGAATGAGTATTCAAAGGGTAGTCACAAAGCTGATGAGTACATAAGAACAATACGAAATATGAATGAAGCCGTTGAAGAGTGTATCAGCGCGGCTGGGCATGAATTCTATCCACCCACGCAAAAGCTACTGCTAAAGGTGATGCAATGATGACTCCTCTGCTACAGATTTACTGTTCATTCAAACCTAATAATAGGCATGTTTTGTTCACAGGCCGCCCAATTTGGAAAATGTTTTCTTACTAAATACAGTCCAGAAGGATTCGTTCATATGTGTCAAATGTTGAGAATCCTTAATGCTGTCAAAGACTTCAACATAGCTATACCGCTAACATATACACAGTAAGGGGCTTTCAAGTAAAATCATTTCACTGGCAAAAGACTTGGACTCGAAAGCGTTTACAAAGAAAATACATAACATAACAATGTTGTTGATATTTGTCATAGGCTAGAAAAATTAACGATACCGGTGCTGATTGACCGGTTGGTTTTACGACGACAGTATTCTCTTGCCATCAAAATTGCAGAATTTTTAAAACTGCGGGAGTCACAAGGGAGATCAAGGATTTTAGCTCACTGGGCGTGCTACAAAGTAATAATGTTTTTTGTTCACTAGCAGTATAGAAAGTAAACTGCACGTGTATCTGAAATCTAATTATTACAATTTCATTTGTTCTAATTGTAATTGTTGCAATTATCTTTCTAAGGTTGGTCAAACTCACATTGAAGAGGGCAAATTGGCTGACGAAATATATGAAAAGCTAAAGTCGGATACAAGTATCAGCTATAGCGAAATTGCAAACAAAGCTTTTGATGCTGGTCGGAAAAAACTTGCATTGAAGGTCTCAAATGGCTGTATTAATTTTATTGACTTACTAACTTTATATGGAAAGTTCCTATCGGTGGAATGAGAGTATAATTACATTATTATGGTTATATGACTTCTGCTGACTGAGATTCATGTACCTATATAGCTTGCTGGTTTTGAAGTAAGAAGAAGCATCCAAGTGCCATTACTCCTGAAACTCGGTGATAAAGATACAGCCTTGCACAATGCCGTCGAGAGTGGTGATGCCAATTTAATTTATGAAGTACTGTTAAACCTCCGTGATAGTATGCCACTCGGACAATTTCAGGTTAATGTTTACTATCAGTTTGTTTTTTCACTGCTTGGGACTTGCTGTGTGCAACATTATGCATAATATATCAAAACTGTAATTTTAGATGCTCATTCGTAAATACCCAGTTGCCCAAAAACTCTACATCAAATATTGCAACATTTTTAAACCCGATGCGGTTCGTGATATTTATGACCAAGAAGACGACTTTGAGTCTCAGGCTGCCCTGTTTATTAAAGAAAGTTATACTGCTCAGGCCGAAAGAGTAAGTCTCAAATGATTACCTACTATTACTATTTTATGGTCCTAATAGCCTCCGTTATCAAACGGCATGAACTGCTTACAATTTTTTATTCGGCATTTTAGAATTTTGCGGGACGATTGTCTTCGTTAGTGTCAGGTCAGGAAATGTACAAGAAAGCAAAAAATGACTTCATGGCAAATATATGCGAAGAACAAATACGACTGTTGAAGTATCAGCAGCAATTGGAACAGCAGTACGGGAAAATTTTCATTGATTTGTCATTAAGGGACACAATTAAGGAGCTTTTGAGTTTAAAACAACCAAAGTTGGCGGACAAGCTGCGGAGCGAATTTAAAGTTTCTGAGAAAATGTATGATGATGATGTTCCAACTTTGCTTTACCAGAGAAAGCAGTTGCAATTGATGCATGTAACATTTTCAATATTATTGACAGGTACTGGAGTATTAGATTACAAACTCATGCCGAACTACACGAGTGGTCGGAAATTGAAAAGATGTCCAAGGTCAAGAAAATTCCTGGAGGGTTTGAGGTAAATACACTACTAAATAATATGCATGTAATGGCTCTTGAATACGGTCAAATCAATATCTGAAATTATTCTATCTTTTTATACGTGTTAAAGGAATTTGTCGACGCTTGCCTACAATATGGAAACAGGGCAGAAGCACACAAATATCTGCCACGCGTGAGAGAAGATTTGCAAGTTAAATACTACGTGATGGCAAAGTGAGTATTTTTCTGCGACGTTTAAGGATAAAATGTTGCTTCTATTTTAATAAATAATATATTTCAATGTTTTTTTTTAGATATTTTGAAGAGGCAGCAAATATTGCATTCGAACGGAAAAATGAAAACGATCTACTGTTTGTTCGGTCATCGTGCATTACAAGTGATCGTAATTTGGCGGAAAAAATTGTGGAAATGGTCACGCAGTTAAGAACAGCTCCGCCTGACAGAAATAGAGGAATTCGAAAATAAATCAGTTTCAATTCTATATTTTTTTGCTTGCAAATAAAATTCATTTTTCCATCAATTACTTACATAAGATAAAAATGTGCTATTTATTAATTTTACATTACAAACAGGCATAATTTTAATGCAGTTTAGGCACTGTTTTTGCGACTGTAGCTCTGCTCAGCATAGTGAAAGACAAAGGTTTCACTGTGCAATGGCTACTATAATAATGAGCATGTTCATGCGTAATACTTGGGCAAAGTGATTTTGATATACCTACTGTAAGATGCACGAAGGGTTCGGGTTCAGTATGACTAAGCGCTTTATTTCATATTATGCATGAAAGGTATTATTATTAACTAACGCTTAGTTGATTAGAGAGATTTTAGAATGTGCGACGAGATGTTTTTTGACACTCGAAATACAAACAACCTAGCCGCTGGCAAGGACGTTCAAGACGTCATCACTGAATTTAACCAAAATGAAAGCACTACCTTATAATTTACTATTTTTATCATTTTTAGTGCCTTAATAAGTGGTGTGCATAAAGGTTGCATAATTTATTAGTTAATAAGAAATGAAATGTGTGGCAAGGTAAACTTTGTTCATTTCGCTGCTGATTGTACTTTTGAAGTCTCCAACGATGAGAATAAATTTGTCTACCTGTCCTGACATTATTGGAATTTTTTCGGAAGTAGCAGTGCCTTTAAATTCAAGTAAGCAATTCAAGTAGTATGCAAAAAAAATCATTCATGGCAGGCGTCATATCATGTAGCTTTCAGGAATGGAAACGTTGATTGATTGATTAATCACTACTTATACTGTCTTTTCATATGTTTTCAAAGCATGACAATGGAAGCCAAGAAAAGAATGCCAATCAAACACTAGCATTGGTTCTTGAGAGTAGGGCTACTTGCAATAATTATGTAAGACAACCGTTGTCACTGTCGTTGTCATCAATGAACGATGGCTTCCTTTATAATGATGGCATGATTTGACAAATTATTTGAATAGACTTGATTCGTTGGTTTTAGATGGCATAGAAAATGTTGACAGTGACCACAACCTAAAAAAAGTAATGTAAAGGAAAATTAAAGTCTTGGCTTCAACCAAACATCTCAATAAACCGAGGAACCAATGACGAAAATGGAGAGACAAGTCATGAGTCATGTCATAATGACTTATGTATGCAGTATGTATGATTCGGATGCAATAATGTTGACTCTCGCTGAAAGAAATCAAACTATATTTACGGTAAAAGTACAAATGAAAGTATGACTAGGCTGATGCTCTAACATCTTTATTTATTTCGATAATTTACGAATGAATGTAATACATGGTAAACGGTTTATAGAGATTTTAAACAATGTATGGGTATACGCAAATAAAAAATGTAATAATTACATGAAAGTGGCGAAAAACACTGTGTCTGATTTTGGAGACTCTTAATGTACATATTAATAAAAGAAAAGCAGCACAAGCAAACATGCGCAGTTAAGGCACTTTGACTCCAAGAGAAGTATTACATGTGTATGTATTATAATCTAAGTACATTGTAAAAATATTATACTGGTTTGGCATCTGAAGTTACTGGAAATATTTATATTATGATTAAGGTTTATTTATGTTAAAAATTATAATATAATTAACTCAAACGACAAAAATGTAAAAAGTGGTTGATCACTACTACAAGTATGATTAATTAAATATTATGTACCTCTTTTAATGATTGCAAGTAGGTATGGATTATTGATTATCACAGCAACTTGCAACAATGTTCTAATTCGTATACTCTACTGCTGCATGCTGGTTGCTCCTTCTCCTCTTTTTCATTTTCAGAGTGCCTCTGAATTCACTGCAGTTAAACAGTTACTAATTTGAAATTATCTTGGCCTAAATTTTCAAATAAACTTGTACTCTATGAGTAAAGAAATGCAACTAGTAGTGCAAGGCTATTTTAGTAACTGGACAGTTTTAAAACCATTCTTCATCGCAACTTCCCCCAGCTTGCACCAATCCAAGGGGTCAGATCTTCTAAAAATATTTCGATAATACTGTTTTACTGTAATGCGTTGCGGTTTTATTAGCTAGCTGAACACTGCGGTCATTATGCATCGTCACCACTATTATAGGCTAGTTGCCATTTACTTACTGTAGTTACTCTTTCAAAATGTTCCGTTGAATGTTTGCAATACATATTTATATAAAACCGTTATTTACTTTTGCTAACTAAGCACCTTTGAATGCCAACTAATTACTCGAGTGAATAAAAAATTTTGCGGTACTAGTTTTGCAAGTTGCAGTTTTTCTGGTTTCACTGATATTCTTTCAACGTTTTCAAGCAGATGTCTAAGGTCTTCACAGTGGTGTTTTGATTAGTACTTTTGATAAGAATTTGTCAATGTATTTTTAGTTTAGAGTGCATGCAGTTGAAAAAGTTGTGAAGAGGTTGTTAGTTTGATTAAGTGATAGTGATAGATTTGTGGAAAGCATTTCTTTGAGGTCCAAAGAGGTGAGGTCAGCTCAGTCAAAGGTACATGTGAGTCATGGAAAAAGTCTACCCATCGGGGGGTAAGGAAGAAGTGGTATTCCTGGTAGTGGTAGTATTGGTGGCAAAGGTAGAGGCCGCCAAGGCCGTAGTCGTCTACTTACGGTGAAAGGTAATGTTCTTGGATCCGCAGGCATGTGAGTGTGACTATTAAAATCAAGTGTATTTAACAACAATCGATATTAAAATTAAATAAAAGTTCATACTGTGACATGGTGGCATAATTGGTTAGGAGAGTACATAATACATGCATGTAAATGCGTTAATACTACACGTGGAATAAAAGTCTTTAAGCATGCTACAAATTTACTACTAAAGTGCATTGCCAAGCAGGATAACAACGATTGTTATTTTTTTACTTTACTAAATACATATAATACTAGACAGCAGACTCCAAGCAGTAGCCCCGTTTTATCCATGTAACAAGCAAAACAACTACTATATCAGGTCCTTTGCTTGTCAATAATATTGAATTGAAATTATTGTAAATCGATTTGCGTTGTTGTGGTAGGTATTCCATACTACGTGTAGGAGTGGGTTCCAACTAAAATGGTAAGATATGACTAGATGTGAAACTGCCATAAAATTAAACATTTCATTTTGATAGAGGATACAACTCAACAATAGCATGCAGTCCTGAAATCCACAAAGCGTGGTTAAATTCAAATTAGAATGACATTAAAATGACTGATACTAAAAACAGTTATTGCGCAAATATCATAATGATTCTTTCCACAAGCTTCATCCTCGCACTCATTGCAAGAAATAATCTACTCTAACGACTGTAGATTCCCTTGCTGTCATCTTCTCCGGTATCCACTCTGAAGCATCAATCTATATATTATACACAAATTTGCTAAAATTCACAAATTCCTTCACCATTTCCAATTAAGCAAATTTGCAAGGCAAATCGACACATCTTTGGTTACGGTACAAAGCTCCTAATGCCTGCCGTGACCCATGCATCTTAATAATATCTATAACGCATGCGCATCGAAGGGGTCATCAGTAAATTTTGAAGATACCTAAAGATAGAAAATCATTACAGTGTTACGTTTTTACTGATTTCGTCATGCGTCACCTTTTATGATACCAATAATTCTTTTGAATTTTACCTCATTGGACTGGTTACGCACATGGCTCGGCTTCGTGGACACGGAAACTTTTTCAGACACTCGGCAAACTGTCGATCGCACTCACAAAGGTGCGCTCCGCAAATCCCTTTCCACCCACGGAAGTCAGTGACTACAAAAATCCAAAGAATTTGTTGTCGATGAAAGTTTAAAATATGCATTGGCAAATTAAAGACCCTTACCACACTGCGGTCGTCCATGATCACATCTCCAATAGTAAGGTACGAAATAGGTAAGCAATGGAGGGCATTTTGCATGATGATAACACCAGTCATGTTTGGCACAACATCTGTAAAGCCACACAAGTAGACAAGTAGCAGTAGTAGCAGATAACAAGATCGTTATTACCCCATTAAATGAAACAAACTTTAACTCATATCAACGCACTTGTCTATTCCGTCTACGGTAAGTCCACTACCAAGAAAGCCACAGTAGCATCCATAACCTTTGAAGATCAAAGGGTTACACCCAGTGGAGCAAACAACCATATCATACAGATGAACCACACTTCGCCGTGGTCTCCTCCGGGACCGTAACGAGTTTTCATTTTCAATTATGTCCACTTCTGCTTGTGAGCCTTGTCTAAAACGAAGTTTCCCTGATGTATGCGACATATTGCCTGGTATAAATCTCTCTAAAGTATCTTCATCATCGTAATCATCAAGGTCAGAATACTGTCTACCATCAGATGAAACTGGGAGTGTAGATTTCCCCCGATATTTCTCTCTATAGTCATCATCGCCAATACTGATTGTATCATCTTCACTTTCATCCGACTCTTTCATGTTTTCACTGTTGTACTGCCTCGGGCTTTCTCTTGCTGCTTCTTGACTGTTTGTAAAGGAATGATGATGATACTTGGCATCAAGAAATTGGTTGTGCTTATTTGTAAAGCTACTTGTTCTATTTGGCGTTGGAGGCTCTGAAATGACTGGGAAAAGATTCTTTGCCTTGTCCAGTTCGCCCCCGTTATGAAATATGGCCTTGTCACTCTCGTCATTATAGTTATTCTCCTCTCCTTTGAGCTTGGGTGTCGACGGTAAATTAATTGTATTCTCGTCAACCTCGTCAGAATTATTTTGTGAACGCGTCCTCTTAACGGACCCATTATTTTCATGTAAGCTCAACATTAAATTTTCACGGGGTGTATTACGTAGCGTCCCAAAACTTGGCTCAATTTTGTACTGGTCTGAGTAGTAATGATGATGAGGATGAGGAGGATGACTGGAGGAATTGTACGTATACGAGGCATTTTTATACTTGATCCCATAATGCCCCAGTGATGATATTCTCTGCTGCAAGACGTCGTCATCATCATCACCATCAATCTCACCTAGAACACCAGAGCTGGATAAAGAGTGGATGTTTTTGTAAGGAAAGCTTTGTTTATCTGGAAGCAGACCTTGTACTGGAAATGTGCTGCTGGTGTCTTGCATTTCAGTCAGTTTACCTGCAATGAACAAATCAATGAAATGTTTCTTTACCATATTTTTTACTTTTCATATATATTTGTCGTGAGCTTTTTTTTCATTTGATTTTATCGAAAGGTATGTATCATATATGCCAGCATAATATAGTTTTGCTTGTAGATATTTTGTCAATGTGTTAGCTCTCAAAACTGCAAGTGAAATAGACAATACTGATAATAGAGTCAATTTTGGTAAGACAACACACTTGAAAACTTGAAAATGCGATTTATTAGAAAAATTTGCGCGTATGTACTGTGCATTTCAATTCAACGCTTGACAAGCCATAAGGATCGCCTTACACTGTGAAACAAATTAGCTATATTACCTACATATTATAATATGATATGAGTATGGAGAAGTGCATTTCTGATACGCTTCTTGCATGTGACTAATTTACCACTACATAATATGAGTGCACAACAGATCTAGTCTACTATTTAAGGTGCCTTAAAGTTTAAAATACGTACATATCATGATACCATTTTTTATATGCTGTATGTTTTTATAAATGTATTATTAAAACAGCTAGCGATCCATTCGAGTCGAGCATTATTATTGTGTTTTATCACTTGTGGCAAACAGAAAGTGATGTAAATATGCCAGAGGGTGAGATAATCTACTCAATAATTTTACTGTGACAGTGTAGTATAATTTGCTGCTGAAAATGAACGAGGACGAAGATGCGTTTTAAAAGCTGCTGTTGCACTTTTGATAAAGAAACCAAACAGGACAGTAGAAATTTGTACCCTTCATGTACTCACTAAGCAAAAGAAGCCAAAAAAGTGTAACTTGTAAAAATAAAAATAAGCACACACATAATAGGTACATTATACAGTACATGAATGATTAACCCACGTAACTTGGAGCAGTCTTAAACTTTTTGTGTGCTTTTTACTGAATGAAATATATTATATGTAACGTTGCAAGTATTGAGCTAGGAAATGACAATATAATGCAATTTTGTAGGAGGGGCCTCAGGCAATGTAAGTTACGTCAACCGTAGGATTGATTTCTCTAGAAATGAAAAGAAAATTAAATGAAATGAATGACGTTTCTCGTGGCGTGAGCTGTCTGAGAACAGGAAGACGTTTTCAACAAACTTTCATAGCCTTACTTGCACAATTTTGATCAGACAATAAATAAACTTTAATCAAAACAACAGTGACATTTCGGTATAGTAATTATGTTACGTTTAGTTTGTATGTAATACCAGAATTGTTGAACGAACAATACAATTCTTGACGTAGTACGAGTAGTACACTTCGATATTGACAGTGAATTTAAAGTGGCAAAACTAACGCAGACAAAATTTGTTCAACTGAAATTTTTACGTACGCAAACTGGAGATTGGAGGATAGAATACAAGAAACTCAATATTGATGATGTAAACCTGCACATTCCTGTGATTAATTGATTTCAATAATTTTTATTTAACCATTGACAGAACGAAATGTTTATAGTTACTAAACTTTACTTTAGTTAAGTAAGTAGGTATGTACATCGGAAATGAAAAAAATCATTTTTAGATATAGAAAGATGTAAATGAGTTCCATGCGGAAAAGGAAGTATAAATGAAGCAAAACTTTCATTTATATGTAGATCTTATCCCACCCTATATATGTATAGTCAAAGACATCCTCTAATGTCTCTCTGCCCTTTAAAGTGATTGCTATGCTGTAACAATATTTTTGTCTTTCATTCGCCCATCATTTTCACCAATTTTGTGTCTAAGTCGTTCATTTTTTCAACCAATATGCGTGAAATTGGTGGTATACTTGAAGTACAACATGAAGCATTTAGAGGTTTCATGTAACAGGAAGATGACTTGATGTCTTGAAAGTGACAAAAAACTGATAGGTTCACCGAGTATACCATATTTCATGGAATGAGTTTCCTTTACTGCAAACTTCATTTATATTTATATGCAGTTTAACTTAAACTCGTCCTGATGTTTATCTCCCTAATCATCAGTAATCATACTGCAGTTTTACTTTGATCATCACATTTTATTGTCACTATTATCACTCCGTCAAGTAGCCATAATCCGTAACGAACCGCACAAAATGTTACACTTGCCACAGGCTGAAACTAATTGCTAGTACGTCAAAATAAATCGAATACTCTTACTACATGAAAATCAAGATTTGTTAAGTGGTCCTTGCAAACGAAAAACGTGCCAAAATGCATCAGGAATCCCTGTATGGCAAATCATTCACCTTGTAAATCATTAAATATAGCATCGCGATAATGTACGCTAAATTTGAACAAGGTATCCGTGAATTAAGTTCTTTCTCAGCACAACTCATTTTAGCCAGTCAATATGGCTTGAATAATGTTGAGTCATTAAAAAAAAAAAAAATTTCTTTAGTGTGTTAAAAATATTGTCCAGTACTTTAAATGTTGGATGATTGATTTGAATATTTTGAATTGATACCAAGTCACATAACATTGATTAAAAATTAAATATTAGTGTGCGTGAATATATATTTACTATTTACAAAAGTACAATAATGTAAGCAAGCACCAGGTATGCATGCATCGCTTAGTATGTAGGTACATTGGGGACATGAAATAAAATGCGGAAACTACTTCCCATTGGCAAGTTTAAAAGTGAATACAGTCAAAATGACTCTTAATACAATAGATACAAAGTATTATCTTTGTGGTCTGACATATCCAATATGATTAAGTTTTCTGACACGCACGCGTCGTGTTAGTATGTTACCTAGATATGTACGTTTGTCACTTATATCATGACAAAATTGTGCAACAGTTGTAGAATGTCACAGTTTGCAAATAACAAGATGGTTTTGCTCTAGTAATTGTTTTTCATGGCAGTAAAAATTATCATTTGCCTAGCCAGCCTACAACTGCCCCAAGTTTAAACGCAGTATTTATAGCACGGACGGATTTTTTACGAATCTATAAACCAACAAAGATTATTTTTGATGTAAGACAAACAGGCATACTATACCGTATCAATGTATCAAAAATATATAGTCCTATGCTCTGCGGTGCAAAAAAATGGCAAAAAGTTCTTACAGTATGAACTACGAGTATATTACATAAAAATTCCTTAATGGTAGCCAACAATCTGTGGTTTCAAATTTCATAAAAATGTCATTCCAGCATATGTACTGAACGTAGGACCTTCCAGGATAAACTAACCTATGCCAGAGTTTATCACACAAAAGCAACTACGTATAAAAATCACGGTCTTTGCAAACATTTTTGTGAAAAACTCATTACATCTTTAGCAAGTACTTTTTTATATGCAAAATAAATTAGTAATTATTTTTTTTATAGCTTAGGTCAGTAGCAGTATCAAAATCCTTTTACATTTAGCTCATCCATCACAATATATAATATGAAAAGTTTCGTGTGCGCCATTATAGGTCTCATCTCATTAAAAAGTCATCATTACCTTGTCCAGTAACTCCTACAAAGCCAAGAAGTACAAGTATGAGCACACTTCCAGCACCACCAAAAGTGAAAAAGTCTGTAGCGGTGAAGCTGGGATGCGAAATTGCAGTATTTTTCGTATTTTCTTTTCTGTGTCTAGTTTTGCTATTATCGTTACCTCTGCTTGAATTACTACACGGAGAATAGCTTGTTATTATTGGAGAAGACTTTGTTGCAGGAAGGGATATAGGACTGCTGTTCACATACGGTTTTCGTCGTGGTGGTATATGATAATTGAATGGCTTCACTTTCATCATCGTCAAGTTACAACGTTTTTAGGGATTGGTGTCGGTGACGGTGGGATATTTTTGGGTGTTGCAGTATTTTCTTTTTATTGCTCTTGACGCCACCACCAGCAACAAAAAGTACAAACTGATTTAATGATAAAAATATTTTTATGGGACTTGTCCCAACGTAGCAGTAGAGGTAGAAGGTTATTTTGTGATGCGACCTTATGTAACAATGATGGTCCAGATTAGTTGGAATGAAATTTAATTGCAATTTGTCGTGATGTAGTTTCGTTACATGATGTAATGATCATCATCACTTTGTTCATAATAGGATGCGTTCTGTTTTATTCTCCAGAACTTGTGTGTATAGGATGATGAGGGTAATGTGATGATGCTGTCATTTTCTATCCTTACTCCATTTGCACCCTATACATTTTTCTTGCAAAATCCTCGATCGAATATCATCAGCATAATACGTCATTTACTCATACGCTAGACTGGATGATAATAATGGCAATAAATTATTTTGATCATGATCTCACAACGAACCACTAAAACACAAAAAAACCGCCCACTTGAATGATTTGATTACTCATCTTGTTAACTGTTCACATATTTTTGTATTCGATTTTATTATTGCTAGTCCAAACATACTGTATCAATCTAATCTCATTAGAAGGAAATAACATATTGCTGTGTGTTTCATGGACGTTGATCATCGTAGTAGGTATTATCATATTAGTCTCTTCTGAATGTACCTAGCTGGAAATGCAAACGAATTGCGTAAATGGGCTAATAAAAATTGGTGCTGTTCTAGTGTAAATACACATACATTGAAGATTTTCCAAGAACAAGTAATCATGGCATAATGTGTCATACTTAGTATTTTATACTAATTATGACTCCCCAGACATTTTCATTTTTTCTGCACCAACTCTCTTGCATTCATGAGGTAAAAATACGGACGCTTTGTTCGGTTTCATGAAAAATGCCATTTTTGTCTGCGAGTATTTTATACCTGACATACTTTTTTGTTTCGTATGATTCACTAGTAACTACTTGAATTTTTCCTGCCGTTATTCCAAATATTTTATCACTTCACTTCCGACAGCATGTTTTGCTTTTTTTTAAAGATTATCTGCTAACTAAAGAAAAACAACAGCAGAAAATTTTTCAAAATAAAAACATAATTCTTAGGTACATGATAACATTCACACAGTCACAGTAAGCTGGAAACCACATATAACACAACAATATGCATGGGATTGAATCCAAATCCAAAATGCAAATATTGTTTTAGTCTAGAAGTAGGGACAAAAGAGAAAAAAGAGAGTAGAGAAAAATCAATGGATTGTCTCTTGTTGCATAACATGTCTGTCATCTATGTATAACCACACCACAACATCTCACTCCCACTAAAAAAATGTATTAAAATTTCCCCAGTGTCCGGAATACTTTTTGACTCACACTTTGTTTCATAACAAGAGAACTTTGCTCTATCAGAAATTTACAATATTTCTGTTGACCTTCAATATTATACTATTTTTAATTATACTTCCCCAAATAAAGTTGCCTAAAATTGGCAAAAAAGTTTGAATACCCTAAAAACTAGTTATAGGTAAACAATAGTAAAAAAGTAAGCTGATGTGCACACCTGAAGAGAGTTGACTTAAGACTGTCTTAATGACACAATGGTTAGGCTTGAAAGTGAATTTTAAGGATAAAAATCACAGAGCATAGCAAAACGCATAGAATTGTTGAAGGGATTTGCAAACAATACAAACCGACATTGTAAATACACACACAGCAACTTTGATGGCAGTAAATGAATTTCTTTTCTTGCATGATATTTGTCGTAAAAATAGCATAATATGCTCATATTGTATTATAACACACAGGTTATAGAAGGGCTCTGCGTAGTTGCGTATTCATATTGTCATACTAGCGTTAACTGCAACTGCAACAGAGTTTTAAGTTGGTAAAATTTGCCCCATGATTGTCATTCAAGTAGACGTAATAATATTGCAGTGGAGATTAAGGATGGTTTAAAAGGGGTAAGCAAACAAATGTGCTGCAAAAAATCTAACGATTGTAACGATTACAATAATGCCCATTCGTCTGTCATAGTCACGATGATGATGATGATATGATTGAATGCAAAACTAACCGTGCCCAACATAATGTATTCAGTCAGTGAAAAGTGTGTGTGTGTGTGTGATGATATAACAATGTATTTATGTAACCAAACAATAATAGTAGGTCTAGCAAAGTATTTTTAATGCGTACTTTATTACCTGTGCAGTGCATTTTACTGCAATAATGCTTCTTGCAATATATTATTCATCGTATTAAGTACCAGACCAGCAAAGAGGCAATAATAATATCTGCTTACTCAGTTGCAGTTAAGTTGCTTCTGCACATTAATAGCACAATATACTGGGCGACTTATTTCATAAAAAGGACTGAATAGTAGTAAGTTGTTATTTCTATAAGAAACGTCCTTCGTTTAGTCACTTGAGGAGTGATAGATAACTTTTAAATACTATACTGTAAGGCTGCTGAGTTGAACAGCAAAAATGCGTTTCTTTTGTTACGGTTTTTATTCGTAAGTCTGTTTTGAGCATGCATGCATTTTTTAGTAGTAGATGGTGAGACGTTGAGCAAAAGGAGTTTGTAGCGTGAACACAGAAAAAGATGAAAGCTTTGGTGGGGTTTGAGGCGAGCAATTGAAGTTGAAAATACGTTTTGCTTTTCTTTCTGTTAACCAAAACATCCTTTACACAGTTTATTGCTTTTTTCCAAGAGTTTAGATTTGTAATTCGGAGAGACCTGCTCATTTATCTAGTGTGCAATTGTTATTTTTGTAAACAGTACATACTGAGTACTGACGTATCATCAGTGGCGATGAGTAAGTATGTATTTATAGTGAACCCAATTCCTACCACCTTTGAAATGGTCCCAAACTCTTGTAGCAAATATTTATGTAGGCAATATTGAGAAAAAACTTTAACTTAATTTGCGATTGTACTTGCTCGTGATCTTCTCAGCGGGAGCAGATTATTCAAGTATTGCTAAACACTTACCGTCCTTTCAATTACAACTTACTGTCTTCTTGCATTTTGAATAATGATCATAAATAATAATTTTTAAGTTCGAGTGGCGATGGAAGGAATAATGGCTCTACTTAAAGTTTGCAATTTGTAGTAACTCAATTATGTTACGTTGAAAACTTGGCTTATGTTTACAAATCAGCCAACTTTAAATGGTATGAGCGTTCTTAATTTATTATACATTTTTTAAAAAATTCTCATTCAAATTACAAAAGGTCACCTACAAATGGCTTGCCAATTGGTGTAACTACCACAGTAGTGCTTGAATCGTTTTGATTTCATTGGCTAGTTATGTCTCTAACGGCATCACACAGCACATAACGTGTGGACAGTTTCGAGTAATAGAGTACTACACACTTTGTGATCGGGAACAGATCTACTAAATACATTAGGTATTGAATTCCATTTAGTCTCGAAGAGTAAATGAGGATGATAAGCAACCTTGAAATACAAAAACGGTGAAGCGGGCGATGGAAAATGCGCAAAATGATATATTGGCTAAATTTATTTTTTTTTAATTATGAGAAGGAAATCATTCCACACATGCATTCAATATGTAACATCTTAATGAAAACAGCCATTTAAAAGGAAAATTAAAACTAGTATAATAATATGTTAGTATACTAGTATGAGAGTATAATAAATAAATAATTTGCTTGCAACTTGGATTTAAAATTTGATGGAATGAAAAAAGTGCGTACTCTTGGGTACAGTATTCACGGTGGTAGAATATGTTATTGACAAATGCAAAAATATTCCTATTTAAAAAAATGAAAAATATGAAAATGTTTAACGAATTGCTGTGTAATGCCGCTTAGATATTCAAATTATAAAACTTTATTATTAGGACACGCACTTGGTGTATTATATTTAGCACAAAAGCTTAATCTTTTATACGCTATAAAAGGTTATTTAAAAAGTTATGAGAATTGCACTAATAAAGTGTGGATTTGAAGGGCTTTCAAAGACACTACTAAAACCCATTCATTGTCAGTAAAAGTACCTTCAGAGAGTATTTTAAAAGTCTGACTTTTGCGTATATATTATTACTTAATTTCTTTTTCACACACGAACAAAAATTCTTTTGAATAGTCACGATAGCCATCAAAGCGTTTTGCTTGTTAATAGTGATGTTTTATAAGCAAAAATTTCACAAGTTTTAAAAATCGGTAAGCATTCTTAAGTGATGACCTAAATATGCAATCAATTCTCGTAGTAGGTAGTTTCTAGTTACAATTTCTATTATTTGACAAAAGCTTACTTGATTCGTTGAGTGGGCAAGGTTGTGTAAGTGTACTTGTACTGTAACTCGGTAGTTTCTCGACCACAAAAAATTCATGCATGCATTTCCGCGTGCTGCGAGGAATATTGTTATCTGCCAATGCCTGGTCATAATTTGCTAAAAGTATTATTTTAAGACTAGCCGATTACATACTTGTTTTTTGTTTACACAATACAAGATGCAAGGTCTACCCGCAGTAAAAAATAATAAAGGAAATTAACTGGTAGTAAATTAAGAAACATTCTCATACTCCCTTCTAAAATAGCATATATTATGTATACATGGAATGGATGGTGAAAGTAATGAAAGTATCAAGAAATGAAGGAGGAATTTGAACCTCGGGTAGTTGACTTTAAGTCTTGCTTTGCATTTTTTGTATTGCAGTCGGTGGATACAACATGCAGCTTGAATTTGAAGAATTAAACCGGTTGTGATTTAGAAATTCAACTAATTAATTTTCCGCATTGTATCCAGTGGAACATATTGTGCGTGCTGACTTCCTTTTTAAAAGGCACATGTGTGATCCTCACGTAATTGGGTGACACAGTAAACTGCTCAAAAGTGCAAAAAAATCTCAAGGCAAAATGAGCCCATTAAAAATATTTAGGACAATCTTGATCTGATTATATACAACTAGATAAAATCTCATTTACGCAGACTTGGTCTTGTACAATTTGTTAATTTTATTCGATTCGCATAGACGTATCTAATAAATGAATTTTCCTTTAAAACGTGTATCATTATCATTTCTGGTTAATATTCACAAGACATATAATCATATTTTATATTTTCTTATGTAAGTTTACTGTTTTCCAGCATTGCGTAACAGCGTATTTTATCTTACTCACTTTATCTGTGAGGCTAAGCGCATGCTGATTGCCTTGTCTGTTGTTGTAAGAGGTAAGTAAACGGCTGAAAGTGCAAGTGAAGACGACACATTATCATGAGCCAACAGCTTGTTTGTGAGCTATGTAGGTATTTCTATTTTTTCACACACATCCAAGTACAACCCAAGTACTGATTTATACAACTTCACAAAAGACGGTGCGGCGCGTGCCTTGCCATTAAAGTATTGCCATTTTACCAGTTTTAAATGCTCGTTCTACTGCTGTAAATATGTAGCTGGTATTTCATAGAATCAATTCATCTGCTGCCATTTTCAGGTTGTCAATTACTGTCAGAACAGGACAATAGATCTTGTTACAGTTAGGGCTGCTTAAAACAATACATGATTATTGAAAAGATATGCAAACATACACCGGAAGTTATACAATGTGGGTAAGTGCGTACAAGGCAAGTCTCCAAAGCATATTTACTTTACGAAGTTAGTGATGTGTGGTTAATGCAAACAAAGAATTATAATGAGCAAGGCTGCAGTTTGCAATCCGGCAATCAGTGTAGTAAATACGCTGAAAGGTAAAAATGTAGGGACAGTAGACTTAAGGCGTCTTCCTTATCTGCTTCCTTCACTTTACGTGTGACATCATGAAATCATGTGCTTTTAGCAGCTTCTCTCATCGCCAGTAGAGTTGACTTTTTTAAGTAACTCGAGCGATTTTAGCTGCGTCTTCAGCAACTACGTATAGCCAAAGACCGCTACTCACTCACTCTCATTTTCATTTTCTTGCTCATTTGCATAACAAGATTTTTTGTACGCTCTTTAAAAAGTTACCCATATATTGTATCACTTATGCAACAATATCGTACACTCAATGACTTTGTAGCACAAAATGAAACATTTATTTACTTGCACATTAAAAAATTATTTTTGCATTGCTCTGTTTCGTTTAATTTGCGCAAAAAGCAACAGGAAGGCACGTCTAATGAGATGATTTTTTTTAAATTGCCTGTCGTCGAGTCGACTTTTGGCGTATAATCGCGAGCCTAGGCAGTAGATAGGCACCATTGTATAATACAGTATAACGCCTATCTCTCTCTCTCTCTCTGCCTGCGCATACTTCTTAATCATGATTCATGAACAATACCGTGTTGCTCTGCTAAACTGATGCTTGGTACTCTAATTTCCGAATTTGTTGATGCATTTGCTTTTTTGTAGAGAGACAATGACAAGTTACAATGATGATGAAAAACAATACTCATTCATTGTATTGTATATAGGTAGGTATATATAATACATTTTATTCCCATAGATGAAAAGTACGGTGACAAAGGGATATCATTTTGATAAGGCTGTTTGTACGCGTCGTGCTGAACAGAGACATGAAAAGGCAAGAGATGCATAACGCAAACAATATTCGAAACGGACGACATCACGGTCGTGCTGCAATAATCTTTCATTTTCTTTAGCTGACTCTCTTCAAACTTTATCATTATTACCTAAGCAGAACTTAAATAGCCTGTAAATTTATTACATTATGCACTTCCTTTTGTTCCTTCCTCTTTTGTGGTGACAGATTTAACGACGACAATCATGATCAGGATGACTTTCTTTCATTTCTTGTAAATTGGTTTTGACTATTTGTTCGTTTGATTTTCAATATTGGCACAAGGAATATTTTTTTGCCAATGTGTTTGCAATTCGCTAGCCATATAAATTTTTCGTGGATTCGAATTTGTCTGTATATTCATTTACCCCTTTAAAATCTTCATTTAAACTTTACTATAAAAACTAACCTATGGCTTATTTATGTGGTCTATGAACATAATGAATCTGACAACGATGATGAATCTCTTATAAGAGAGTGCTACAGCGAGCATGAACAAATAGGCGGTTGATCTGTCAGTCTGTAGCAATTTTCTAGATAAAAGACAATACACATAAACTTGTCATTTTTTTGTAATCAAACACTTGTTGATGTTGCTTCCAAATTATAATATTTTAGATCACGTAGGTAAAATGTGAATGCGACTAACAAAGGTAATAAAATAATCCTGCATCAAACTCGATATTTTGTATTTAATTTTGTGTTTAAAACATTTGACAGAAAGTACCTCTGTCCGTAGGAAAAAACACTATCAATGATGTGTTTAACACAATATCGAATCAGTGTTGTTTATGAATAATAATAAAAAATGACATAATTCTTCAGTCATGCAGTGTTTTTAGTATTTTACTCGTACCAACTCAAGTCATCTATAGAATTATAATGATAACTGATTAACAATACACTGCTATGGGACGTGAGGCATGTTTAAAAAACTATATGAGATTAGGTGTTGGTGTTGTTGGGATATCTGATGATAATTCAATGAACGTCTGCTTTCTTCTGAGAAAATTCTGCGTAATATTTAATAGTTACAGCTACAAATGCACTCACAGATATGAAAATGGAAAACGGAAAGCAAACAAAGAAAATCAACTGAAACGGAGCATAACACAAGTGCGTAATTTAGTACCAAATCAGAGCTAGTGGGTGCTATTTTATTGCTTTGTTTTTCAACGCTTCAAATCAAAACTTAAAACTGTCAAAAAATAATGCTATTAAACTGTTCCATTTTTTTTGCCTGTTGTTAGATTTCACTGTAACAGGAAGGATGCAGTTAAAAGTTTTGCGAATCACATACAAATATTGCCATCAGCGTGCACTCTGTTTTGTTTGAAGTATGCGTAATTTTGAAAACAAACAGACGCAGGAGCAAATCTACCTAACCTATCTAATATGTGTACAATAATGATAATGACAAGAACACGATTGGAAAAATTTCTATTTGTTTGTTTTCCTCGATAATTTCATTGCCATTGTTTATAACTCCAAGAGATTGTCGCTAGAAATAGTGGGCATGTTTTTTGTAACCAACACTTTTACTTATATTTTTTGCCAGAACATAGAGATTATGATTCTTTTATCTGACTATGCATATGTATGTAAATATTACTCATAACGAAAGCATATTTTTTGCAGCAGCATAAATACTTACAAAAAGTACAAGTGCTTCTGTATTTTGTCTTGTAATCTCGGTTTACAGTGTTGTCGGAAAAGCAGAAAACAAAGAACAAGCCTTCATAATGGCAGCTTCAAGCAGTCTTTGGGAGCTTTCTGTTTCTTCAAAATTAAAGTTTCTATAGAACATCGATATAAACCGTTTTATTTGTTTGCTGAATAGTCATATGTAAAAGGTGTGATGATGGGTTTCATTTCCATCGCATGTGCGTAGAAAAGGATTTTGCGGTAGCCTATACTCACGCTTGCTTGTAAATAACTACGCTTGGACTACGCTAATGGCTATTCTATTGTCGGCAAACTCAAATAGGCTCATTTTACGTTTCTCAAACTCGAATTGGCTTATCATGTGGTTTTGTTAAGCTTTAAAAGCATTGAGAATACCATAAAATTTATGTAAAAAGATATTCTTGAGATTATGTATAATATAATATGTAGTATTGCATACACACACGCATAAAAGTGTCACTCTAGATATTATCTTGATCCGTAATATTCAATAACCTATCGCTTGTAGAGATTCAATAGATGCTGTATGCAATTTTAGTTCAATGCAAAAAGTGCTATATGCATTTTTTTGGAGGGGCTCAGAAAGTGCTATATGCAAAATTCAAACTTCCTGCTG
>JAHZMZ010004868.1:0-11070 GCA_027743805.1 Lepidocyrtoides sp. E14
GGCCCAAATGAACCATGATGGAGGAACCCAACTGGACATCAATTTTTGGAGTAGTAGCCAAAACTCTGGAAACTTCCTGGGCACAGTGAGCAAAGCCTGAACGGTACTTATCGTCTTGCCCCACGTTTTGCTGGGCACGGGCCATTTTGTTGTGCTGTTGTTGATTGAGAAAAAAAGAAACGGAAAATTTAGTAAAATTGTTTGAGATAATTTTTTTTTCCATCTCATGGAAATATTTTCTTTTCAGCAAAAGGAGTGAAAAAATGTTAGATAAATAATTATTAGAGTATAAAAATTACCTTTCTATACTGCATAGTCCGAGAAATTGGCTCAGCAGAAGATCCTTGCTGCTGTCCAATAGCACGAGAAATGTCCGTAAGAGGAGCCATTTTTCACTTTTGTTTGTAAAAAACTTGTTAAAACTGTAATTTTACTGGAAGCTGAGAAAAATCTCAGATTGTTTGAGTTCCTTGTTGCAAAATTGCAAACAGTGATAAACTTTAAACACAAAAACAAACTTTTTGCGGTTTGATGAACTTGCTTCCTGAGAAGGTATACGTGTACTGCTCCTACTGTATGTAAGCAATGACGTATTAAATAAAACTTGTGAAGAATGTGTAACTCAAGTGTAAGAGCACGTTGTAAACTCGGTTTGATTGTAAGCAATGTGAGAGAAGCTTCAAGTTTGGTTGTTGACTGCTCAAGCTCTGAGAAAGATGTGATGGTTGGTGAGGTCGCACGAGCACGTTTTATTTAGTCGAGGGTTAACCGGGGTGAGCATGCCAAAGCAGCCAAGCGTGTGTTGGGCTGACGGCTACCACGTCCTATCTTTCCTGCATCAAATGGGGAAAAAGCAAAGCAACCCTCTCTACCATTTCCACCACCACTACTTTGGCTTCTGTATATACAAGGAGCTAAATCAACCCAAGTTGTTTCTGTATGCCATATAATAATAATCATCATAGCAGGCATACCACAACCCTATTCACCAGCTCTGCTGCTGGTTGACTTGGCTGGAGCATAGCATGGGAAACTGTGGGAAGCATGCCAGGTGTTATGCAGGAGCCCCAGTTATATGCTCTGAGAGATGAAATGAAAAATAGTGGATAGAAAAAAGGCTCTTTTTTCTCTTGTTCTTAGCCGGAGAGAACCGTGAGAACGCAAGTACGTTCCCACGATCGTTATGCACATGCTTCCAAACACACGTACTTACACAAAACAACTTTTGAAAAAAAACTTCTTAAGAAATCTCTTCTTACACGTTCTTACATATACCACCCCAGTATAAACATATTAAGCCTCATATATATATAAATAAAATATTTGGGCATACCAAACTAAATAGGTATATATCATGTCTTATATCCAAATTGATATAATTTCTTCGCCTACTATTTCTTATCAGCTACCACTGTTCACTCTTTCGGAAAAATAGAGAAGGAGGGGATATGTATAGCAGACAGACATCTTATTACAAGAATAAAACTACTGGTTAACCAATTTACTCTATAAGTGGCTGGTATTACACAGTTACTTACTTTTTTTGTCAGTTTGATACTATACAAGTATGTGTGCTGTTATACCCTATACAAAAATCTTTGGTACTTTTCCCCTATACCTATAACTACGCGTAATATGTACATACCTATATATATATATCTGATTTTGTATGCAAAACCATGTCTCATGGATTGGATCATCACCATCATCCTCAACAACATTCACAATAAAAGAACGGGGGTAATGGTATCGGGCATCAGTTCAGCTTTATATACGAAGATTATATAAAACCATATCTATTATACTCTATTATCTCATATAGGAAAAAAAAAGTTTTCTTTTCTTCTTCCTCATTACAATTTAAGTTCTTTCGCCTCTCCGGCAAAAAGAGAGAAGTAAAATAATAATCAAGAAACCAGATGAATTCTCACACTCTGACTTGAGCTGTGAGCGAGTGAGTGAGACTGAGAGTGACTCACTTGGACCTGCATCATCATGTATTATGTTACTTTGTTGATGATAATGACGATGATGATGATGTTGAGAGATAAGTACATTTTACTCCATTGCCACCACCACCACCATTACTACTATTTCAATACATATTTTTTTACAATCTGCAACCTAACCGGAATATAAATATACAGGAATGTAGCATGCTTGGCTGAATACCATAATTATGGGCTTCTTATTACTGGAAAAGACATGATTACCGATGAAAGCGTACCATTTTATCCCACGTTTTTTCTCTGTGTGCCTTTCACATACCACGATAACTATAATATATGGACATTATCGTCATCAAAAGGACCTGTGTGTTTTGTTCACTCACTCTTCTCTCCTCCACACACACAAACATACAGAGGTATTTTTTATAAACATGCATATCAAATATAAAAACGCCAAGATATGTATGCATGTATATCATAATTGACATACACACTTCGTTTTGTTTGGTCTTTTTTTCGTCTCTTTTTACAAATAGTATTAGAAAAAACACGATGAGGATGATGAGCATCAACTAAAAATAATAATATGACACAACGCACTCTTTCTTTTGGTGGTACGGTATAGGATAGATGGACGACAGCCGAACGAACAACAAGGAGAAACACAGCAGCATGCTATTATTCATTATGGTCCCTGTTGTGTGATGATGATATTATTTTTTCCCTGTGTGTGATGGTATGCATATAAGAGAGTCAGAGAAGGATAATGGGAGCAACAATAAAACACACCCAGCTCAACATTCTTGCTCGCTCGGCTACTTACCACCTTGCCGAAATTCCCACACTTTCCTCGTTCCTTCTTATCTGCTTCTCCTTTTCAGCTCGTGTGGGGTGTGCTCATGGACTACATTATTACGCGTACGCATCGTGTGTTTATTGTTGTAATTGCGTATGCACGGATGAAAGCATGCATGCAAGATGATGATTGTTTTTTTTTTGTTACTCTTTTCTTTTGGTTAATATGCTTGCATACTTACATACCTAATTTTTTTCTTGTTATTATTATTACTACGTAGTATGTAATGTTTGTACGTGTATGCTATTATTTTTTTATGTTTTTCTGCTCGTGTGCAAACTGCTTGTTTTCTCTAATTGCTTATAAATAAGCCTGGGAATTATTATTTTTGGAGGTGATTTTTTTTATAAACTTCATGGTTGTATGCATAGCTCTATTAATTAATATTCAGATAGTCGTCTGTGCATACTTTACATATACTACACAAAACCCAGTTTGGTTAGCTCGTGACTATTTTTGGTTTAATCATAGACATCTTGCAAACGTTAGTTAAATGTACAATTATTATTTCTTTCTTTGAGAAATGTTTTGGTAGGGCTTTGTCTATTGCTTTACTTTCTTTCATCAATAACATAGAATCTCGACACTTGTTTAAAATAAAATAAACAGTCTTATTGATTGCTGGAGTGCTTAAAATTAAGCTCACTTTTATTGTTTGCCGACGTCAGGCATCAAATATATATCTTTTCCTCAATCGCATAAGTTGTATAATAGCCGTTTAACTTATTTTTGGCACAAGAAACTGAGAAGCACCCTTGGCCACTTGCAAACACTAGACACAATGAAGATTGCTATTTGTATTTGATTGTTTTGTGTGAGGACAATACATTGCAAAACGGGAAAGCTGTGATACATTAAGATAACAACCACTGAATAATCGATTCATGTCATATTTCAAGTAATTTTTTGACGAAATATTTCAGCATAAAGCCATTCTGCGGAGACGAGTCGGTGCTGCACAAAGGGTTTCATCTGACGTGCTTGCGCGTGTTCGGGTTTTATGTAACTTTCATTTTTCTACGCACTAATGGGTTCTTGTGGTAGAAATGAGATCTATAGAATTTTACATGAGAATGGAAACCATGAAAAGGGTAAATGTTTCTCTCAATCTATGCATTTCATGATGCAATGCATAATAATACGCATGTGCCTTCTACCTATTTTCAAAGGACAAAAGTGTTGATGTCCCATCCTTTTCTTATGAATACTAATGACGTAGGGAGGGACTTCACATTAGCGGATGTCTGTGTCTGCGACTGATATGTACAATGACTATACTAAACAAGTGTACTCGTGCGGCAACTTCTTGAAGACTCGCTTGCACCACCACACGGTCAAATAAGAATTGAATTAACCACTTTTAACAATTGCTTTTAGCCTGACAGTGACAGCCTTCACTCAATAGTTTGAAAAAGGTTGTCACCTAAAAACAGCTTAATTTTAGAATTGCGGTTTCCACCAAGAGCTTACCGTAATGTGCCCTGTACATTCCTTTTCTTTGAAGCTCACACCATGGTGGTGGTAAAGCTTAATGTATACATATTCTTTACTCAACCGCTAATGACAATTTCCAAAATAGGCAAAATTAGTTTAAACACTTTTCAATAATGGTTGAACAATACATGGATTGGCACAATTTTCATCATTGTTAGGGATGTACAAATTTACGCGCTTAGTGGTTCAAATTTTAGGACAGAGTAATCCTCCTAATTCTTACAGGTGTTAATTTAGGAATTTGCAAACGAAAAAGTACTGAGAGAAAACAAAAAGGTTTGGTACAAATTGAAAAACTCTTAACCTGTTGGTGACGTTTCAAATAGGATAATAATGTTATTTATAGATTTTAGTTATTTCTGAGATTGTGAGACAGACATGGCGACACTGCGACGGTGGTCTTTTTGCAGCATCAAATTGAACTTTGCTACTAGTATAACCTTGAAATGTTAGGGTGAGAGGGTCCGCTATATTTATAGAAACTTATTGAAACCCTTAATCGATCATTAAGCCATCATCCATTGTTTAAGCCTTTTAAGCTAAATCCTAAAATGACAGCAATTAATGAGTCTGGCGTCCCCTTTTCCATCAAAACCTGGCGCCATGATTCTACTTATTAATTGACAACAGTAAAATGAATAATTAACCAGTCTGTAAACTATATTAATTTGTGTGATCCTTTGTTTTAATTGAGCCTGCTCCAAAAATGGTTTCTAATTCTATAAGTGTCATTTCAAATCTGTCACACCTGGTGCCAACATTTCTTTTCATTGACAGTTTCGCTTTTTAGGCTCAGACATAGCTGGACTGTTAACTAATAACTAAAAGTATTTAAGTGCTAACTGTTCAATTTTCAGCATTTTCAATGAAATGTGCTTTCGCGTTAAATTTAATTTACAAGGCATGCACAAAGTAATAAAAGTAAACAACCTATCAAGAGTCTAGATAGTTGTCATTGTTAATCTATCTGGGGAAAAAACAAGATAACCTGACAGTGGAGAGCAAATAGGCATGCTAGAAACTAATAGGAGAAAAGTAGTCGCAGGTAATTGTTCTGGGGTTTGATTTAGTTAGTCCATCAAATGACAACTACTACCAGTCCCACTGGTCTTCCATCCGTCATTTAATTTTCCTCTTTATCCATTTATCCATTTTTTTCTAGCGGTGATGGTGATGCTGATTGCTGATACTACAGTCAGCAAGCTGCGAATTTGCAATTTTATAATAACAATAAAAGTTAAAAAAATATGATAAAATAGATGTGACCTGATAAAGCAAATTGGGAGCAGTTCTTAAAAGTGGTTATTCTCACAGTCTGATCGGCTGAGAACATGTTTGCAACAAGAGCGACGACGAACGACGGCAGAAAGGAGGATCGACGATGATGATAATGGCGATTCTGAATTGCAGGAATGGGATGCTTCTGAAGACAGGGAGCAAAGCAAACATTAGCAGCAGTTGAACATACACAGAGGCTAGTAATTAGAATCGGCAATAAAAGAGGAAAAAACCAGCAAGTAGAAGGCTCAAAAATGGAATAAAATAGATGCAGTAGTGCAGTAGCTACCTAGTAAACGAATTTTACAACAAGTAGTCAAATAAAAAAATAAAATAAACGATCAGTCGTCCAAAAGAGGACCGTTCCGGAGTCAGTAGTAGTTGGCAAAGCTTCAGAAGATGATACTTGCAAATGATAAGGAAAAAGTGAAGCGGTACTCACTATTTATGTATGCAATAAACAAGGGCGAGAGAGAGAGAGAGAGAAAGAGAGAGAAAAAACCTTGTAATCAATTCTTTTTTTTCTCTTCTAAAGTTTTAGTCGAGAGAAACTGGACCAACAACAAAAATCGGATTTTTATGATCCTTTTCAATACAAGTGAATCTTGATGGGTATTTAATAAGGCAGTTTTACAATTCATGAGCAATTCGAATGCTTGAAAGCTTTCCCTTCCCACGCTTCCTTCGCTAAATTAATGAAATGGGAGTATGTTCTATAAAGCATACACACGAACCGAACGACGACTTGTAAGGTATAAAGTTTGCATAAGTCTTTTTCTGCAACCACATTATTTCTCATTTTTTCTACTGTTTTCCTTTGTTGTTGTTGTTTTTAAATAGATATTCTGGTTTATGGTGTTGCTTGCTGACTTAAAAAATGCAAAATACCTATAATAATATAATCAGATCGTAATGATTTTGTTGTAGTCTCTCTCCTCCTCCCTACAATAAAAACATTTTTTTTACATGTCGGACGTCTGCAAAACTGAATTTGTCCCTAGTTATTAAGATAGATAAAATCCTACTGTTTACATGTTATTATAAGCATGCTTCATGTACATACATGAAGGATAAGAGAACAGAGTCTGTGAATGTGACCAAATGCACTTATCTGATAAGAATAAATATTTTATGTTATGCCTTTTCTTGGCATCACGACGACCACCACAAACCCTGGCAATAATCCTGGCGTACTATAAGCGATTGTAATTGTGTGCATAATTTGAGCTTTTGAGAAAGCATAAATCAGGTTAGTTTCATTGTTTTTTCAGCAACAAATCAATATTATAAAATTAGGTACAAACTTTTTGTTATTTACGCTTCATTTCTTATGTGTGCTTAATGGTAGCATTCGTCAGCCACTTTACTTTGAACAAACATATAAAATGCTTTTATTTTCATGGGTAATCAAGTTTTAATCGAATAAATACTGCTTCGATAATGATGGTCTTGGGTGAAATAAATTGCGCAAGAAAATCCTTCTTATTCAGCTACCGGAGTTACGTCATAAACTTTCCCAGGGAATAATAAATAAGATCGTGTAATAAAAAATGCTAACGTGTTCAACATGAAGGATAATCAATCCTTGCATCTGCATAATGAACAGTTTTGCACAATCATAAAAAATGTTTTATTTCGTTCAAAAGTTGTCCGCGAAGGTGAAAAATTGAAAAAGTGAATTTTAAATGTAAGGGATAAATTTTGCAATTTAGCCACTTTTAGCGATATAAGTGCATAAACTTACATTAATTACATTTTGACAGACAGACAAGGTACTTCCCTATTCCACTAATTATACATTTTGCCAATATTGAATATTTTCTCATCACATCATCGACTTCAAATATGATTTTTCCAGCGAAAGGAAAAAAAGCACTAATCGTAAGATTGAAAGTGACTCTCTGCTTAACGCAAACATAGGGACACAAATTACTATAAATTGATCTCCTGCTGTGAAATTTGGAAAATTTCCAGATATGTTGTGATGTTTTGGTGTGGTTGTCAGTGAATGCACTCACACAATATTTGATATGCAGTTGAGAAGCATCTTTTTCATTTCTGACTTTTTGAGATTGCGTGATTCCGATAACAGGTGCTGTGAGATAATGAACAAAATCCTCATTCCCATCAACTGACTCTGTTACAAAATAATAATTATCCACGTAAAAATTAATTAATTAAGCACACATTTGAAAAAGAAATTTAAGGTTAAGAAAATGCTTCTTGGTTGAAAAGTAATTTGTTCCAAAAGATCCACGACATCACACAACATGATGCATATAACGTGATGCTTTATTGCAGTAGACTTAGCCGACAAGCAGCGATAATTACAGGTGGCATCAATATCCCATCGAAGCCACTAATGTGATAGTTTGTGTGTAAATTCGTCAATTTATTTCTCCGTCAGCTTGGTTTCGGATGGGAAGTAGAGGAAAACAAGAATGCTACCCAAATAAAACTTGTGTGGATGCATAATAATTGGTGTTCATTGGCTTTTAGCAGTTAATTAAAATTATGCGAAAGTTATTTTAGCATTTGAAGTAAAAAAATTGGTACTAAAATAAACATTACCTAAGATCATGCCAACACCGAATGGCAAAAAATGCAAGAGTATACAAACATGGTGGTATGTAATGGATTTATAAAAGTGGGGCAAACTGAGCTAATACTTTTTTTTGTATGCAAAAGTCGTTTTTAACCTTCAACTTGACTGTTGTTGTATCGGCTTCCAGTTTTACAAGATATTTTACAACCGAAATCTTGCTGGGTATACTGCAGTACATGTATGCAATTATGCAAATAAAATTTGATTATTACAACAGTTCGCCTTCCAGGTAATCTATAATGGCAATGCAATGTAGCTTGTAATAATAAGTCTTGGAAAATCTAAATCTCCAAGAGGCCAGTCGTCAACAAAAAAAAAGAATCTTCTAAAACGATTGTAAATGTCAGTTAAACCGTCCTAAATTTAGAAAAAAAGCAGTGAGAATGGGTAATAAACCAATTATTATATACGTAATATAGACTCCTCTGGACAAAAGTATGCATCGTAGACCAAATGTTGTTTGCATAACTTTCCCATCATTTGTTTTACACGGGAGTTGTTTAGTCCAACAACACTCTTCTCCTTCCATCATCGTCATCATCATCACCGTGATCGGAGTAAAAAACAAGATTACTACATTCCACCCTGTTACGCCGAGTGGTTAGCCGTATAATCAAGAGCTGGTCCTTATAAATTGAATAAAAATGAGCGTGTGCCCCAACCGATTTAGATTACGATTACACTTGAGGCAGAGCAACACCTGGACAATGTGTTGCGAATATATAAAAGCATAATTGTGGGAACAGTAGGTACGTACACGTTCACAAGACAGAGGAAAAAAAAGTACACGTAAATACATTTGCATTTACATATGCACAAACCATTATTTTATAGAGGAGGGATAAAGGAATCCGGAATAAAATGAATGTTGTTTTTTCGTTACCTATATAATATAATGTTATTCATTAAGAAAACAGGAGAAAAAAATACATAGGTATATGTATAGATTTGCATACATATCAGAGTAAAAACAAAAGCGTTACACGAGTTTTCATTATAATATCACCCGTAATAAGCTATATCATCAGCTTATTTTTACGTTCTAAACTAAAATAACTGGAAACCAGTTTACAGTGCAAAAGGTAACTCAAGCAAGCACCACACTACGACTACTATACTCCCTTTATCAGGAAGGTGGATTGGTACTTTTAGGTATAAAAATGTACCACTGATTGATATCACTCTGCATACACTTCAAACAAATCAAACGGGAGAACCATTCAGCTCCGACAGGACTCATTAGATATACACAGCACACGGACCATCATCATATTATCATCATCAACAACAACAACAACACTGATATGCCAGTGCCAGTACGCAAAAAAAACGGACAATAAAAGCAAAGCCGAGAAGCAAGCTAGAAAGATAGTGAAATAAGAGAAAAGAATCAAGAAAAAAGCTATATAGGTAGAAAGATGATAATAAAAAATGCCTTATAGAGTTACGTCTGTATACGTTTATATAATACATGAATTACATGATACATGCTGTGACTGTTGTAATACCAACAGATAATATACTACTGCAACAAGCAATCTCTCTAGGTTTGAGAGTGACAGGGAAGAAAATAGATGAATAAAAGCTAAATAAAAGCTATATAGATAGCAGGTAACAAGATAGATAGATAGTTGGAATGGAACGTGAAAAAAGTTGATTTACTTGGCCTTTCGCATTGTTCTCGTATGCCTCTTCACCATTCACACCTGTTGCACTTTCCCACGTTCTTGGCTCAATCTTTCTCTCTAGCTTGCTTACTCACTCGCTTCAAACGAGCAGAAACCTCTGCCTTTTGCCAGCTCAGCAATAAAAACAAAATAAAAATAAAAAATAGCATCTGACGTATGCACGTACGTCGTAGAGCGTTACGTTACCTGTTTATATGTCATGCAATATGATGATGACTGACCTTAAATACCTATAAAATCCATGCAGCGTGTAAAAGTATGCATGCTCACAAAATAAAATAAAAGGCATTTACTTTTCCTCTGTGGTAGATCTCTTAAAGCTACTTATCTCGTAGGCATTGTCTTTCTTTCTTTCTTCTCTTCTGTATTTTTCTTTCTTTTCAAAGATCAAATGCCAATACTGCAGTAATTACTAAGATATTTACCTACAGAATAGTAGGTTGTAGTCTTGCATTCATGTACTTCACTAGCAACTGTAGAGGTATGTGAACGACTTGAATATTTTGCGTGGAAAAATCCGGTATCTAAACAGAAACACATGCTCATCTCATACATTCCTACATATTTACATGTCATTATTATTGGATAATTATGATTATAATAATATGATGAAAAAAGAGAGAGAGAAAAAAGAAAAACATGTGTGCACAATTGAGCCAGGTAAACAATTGTTATTGACTAATTATGACCATTTGGTATGCCACACCATCATTTCCAGAATCAATGGTGGTAATACACTAGCAAGGTGTTCATTGATGATAGGGTGGCCCGTTTCGTCTCATCAGTAATCTGCGCTCAAATCCTTTATGGAATGTCTGAAAAGAATGCGAAATGAAAGCAAATCGTTGTATTATAAAAACAAGGGAAACAATCTCTGAATTGAAATGTAGGAAATTCTAATTACACAAAGATGGCCAATCTCTTTTGCTTCTGTTGTTGTCTGTCCGGAGGACTCTGGAAGAGCATCATCAGCTAGCTGGCAGCATGTAGCGAAATAATTAAATGAAGGAATGCAAAATGTGACCATGTTGTGTCTACCACCACACACTATTAAATATCAGCAGGTCTTTTTATTGCTTTTCCCTTTAGCATCTGATACAAGTTAATTCATACATTTTTTTTTTTATTCGAATCTTGGTGTCATGTCCCCCTGATCTCTGCTGAGACAGCTGCTGTCAAATTCATATCGCATCTTTTCAT
>JAHZMZ010004869.1:0-12915 GCA_027743805.1 Lepidocyrtoides sp. E14
GGCACAAGTAGGGTCATAATTGCTGCTTTACACTTTCATTGGCCACATTATATAGTACATAATGCATAATATTGAAAGCTGATGTATTTTGAGAATTTATAATTGACATTAAATTTTAACTGAAAAAAGAAACGACGGTTAGAAAAACGATTTATTTATCTCGTCAAACGTACCAATACGCATTTTGATCTGTAATTGATAAGATATCGCATAATATTGAAGGATACATAATACATACGTATGTGGTAAATATTATGACATGAATCATTATTTTTTTTGTTAGAGATTCGTCAAACTTGATTACCTATAAACTGACCAGGGTGGAACTTGGTACGAGGTCCTTGTTTTGTGTTGAAAAATGGTATGTTTAATTTTGTTAGCACAGTAAATACATACCTACACGAAAAAAGGAAGCCAATTTAGCGTTGCTAGCAGAGCTGAGATAAAAAATGAGACGGACGAGCACTAAAAGTAATTACTCGTTTTTGTCTCAGTCTGACCAGTTTGGTGAGTGTAATTACTCAGCTTTGCTCATCTCTACTGATGAAAATCCTTCGTTCGAGTTTCAGACGTGGACGTGATTTAAAGGACATTTAATTTATCATTATGGCAATATGAAACATTATGAGTTATGTACAAAGATAAAAAATTATAATAACTCAAAATAAATAGGAATCGACGAGATTTAACATTGAGAGATGACACGAATAAACCTGCACACACCATCGCCATCACTGTCAAGTATGTATTATCACATCATTCATATCTCCTGTCATTATCACGCAACCAACAATAACGCCAAACATCACACAAGATTAAGAAAAAATACGAAGGTTGCACAAAATTTATTTCTGCTATCTTTAGTGTATCATTTTATGGCAATGATCACCTCCAGTAGTAGGATCAAATGTATCATCATCATTCATCACTCGCCAATGCAACTATCCTTAAGAAGATTAAAGTAATGGTGCTGATATTTACGCTTACTCTGAATAGCCACACATTTCTCCTTTTTTTAAATGCACTAATTAGCATATAATATAGAAAAAACTTGTTGTATTGACGTGCTGAAAATGAGATGTAAATGCATCTGCATCCTCACCAGAAAAAACTGGAGTTCAATTTAAGGTTTGTCTCCAGTAAAGGTCACTAGATAGGATTTACAAGCAAAAATGTTAAAAACACAATACACATTAAATACAACATGTAAAGAATGCGAACATGTCCTTCATTATTCATTTTGTAGCAGTTGCCTTTCTTCCAAATTTTACGAGTTCCATTTCATGTTACTTGAATGACTCATTATTGTATGTCACCTATATGATTTTGATCTTATCGTTCGTGGGAAGATTAACGATAAAATTTCTTGCAAGAAAGCTAGCTGGAACCAAATTACCGTCTCCCTCTGCAATGTAGTTTAGCATTTTTATTGACTCATCAGAACACTGAGCAGAGTGATTTGTGCCTACTAAAAGAATTTCCCTCAACTACATACTTACGAAGGAAGCTCCCAGTTTCCTCCTAAGGTACATATATATTATATATAACAGTCCCAAAATGCGATAATGAAACTGAACTTTGTACACCGTACCCTGGTCCTCGTTAGTTAAAATTTATGTTTGTTGGGACCATGATGGAACCTCCGACGTCAACAGACCATGGTAAGTATAACTGTTACTAAAATATACACTTGTTATTAAGATATACACACACATAATGCCATGACCGTGGACTTTTGCTTCGTTGACGCATTCAAGCCAACAATGATGAAAATGACAGCTATAAGCTAATGGACACATCCCGGAAGAGGCAGCAACAGCGAGATTACCGTGATGATGATGATGATGATGATTACGTTGATGGTGCATGGAGCAAAAAATATTACATTATGGCAAATGAGCAAAAGCGACAAATTTATGAATATTATGGGCTTTTCTGTGCTCGTGCGTTTCGTGTATACAAATGAGACATGACGTGACATATTGTGCAGCTACTAATTGGTTCATGTTGAACAAAATGCTACCCCTTTTGCCTTTACACAACCAGTTTTTAGACCTCAGTTGATGTTTAATTTTGTACATGCTTAAATTGCTAGTGGTAGGTTGATGGTGGTGGTCTAGCTAAAAGTTTGCGTGATGATTAACCTTGTTGGGTTCAAATGTCGTCTACATTTTATCTTGCAAGAAGAACACAAAAAATTATGGTTCTCTTCGAAGAAGATAAAATATTACAACTGGAGAAGAGTAAACATTTACTTCCGTGAGATTCTGTGAAAACTTCCATTCAGAAGATGAAGTATCGATTTTTTGTCACTTTATTTTGCTCATTAGTATTAAGCATAAAGCCCATGACATGCAATTTTTTCAATGCTATTACTATAAAAATTTATTCAAAAACAAAAAACGTAAATGAAGCTGCGAAATTACAGGCTGTACTTCATTTTCGATTCAAAGTAGCATCGTGTTATTTTACATAATAATGAAAAGTACAACAATGAAAACAGTTTACCATTTAAGATAAATTAGGGAATATGAAATATTTTTCATAAATGTGTTACCTTGACCGGAGGTTTGGTGCAAGACGTACAGTCAACCATGTTTGAAGATTTTAAGTAATGTAAGTTGATGATTGATGACGATGATTGTGAAGAAGAAGACGAAACAAATATGGACAATTTAATTGTGAAGAAATTCAATGAATTTGTCTGGTTTTCTAGTAGCTGCAACAGCAACAAACCAGATGGAAGAAATGGTGTTATGCTTCTGCTTGAATGTTAGTGTTCGAAAAAATACCACAAACACGTGAAGTAATGGTGTAAATAAACATAACAATAACAATTGCTGTTATAAAGTCACTTTGAATGAATTTACACTTGTCCAAACTGAATTTTGACACAAAATAATCTCCCTTGGCTTTTTTATGTTCGTTAAGTTTCAATTGGAGTATTTTGTAGTATTCTTGTAATTAATTAAAAGCAAAGCTTTGTGAAAGTCGACCTATTATCCATTATGATGATACCACAAGCACTGGAGAAAAAGAGATAGTGGAGCAAGTTTTAACAGTAGTTGTCTGTATGAATTTTTTAAAATAAGGTATAAGCAGAGAGACAAAAAGTTGTATTACTCTTTTAAGTTAAGCTAAAGTAATTCTGTTCAGTAAGTTCAGTCACTATAGTTAATATTTTGCCAACAGAACAAAATGCTTCTTGTTTAAATTTTTCAATAAAATATTTTATCGAAGTGGTATGCGAGTGAGTGCTCTAAAGCGGACTTTGGTTTGACATAGAACGTGAAGGATATTACATACAGTTTCGATTTAGAGCTTTCAGCTTTTTCTTTGTTGCCGTGAGTTAGTTATGGACTGAACCATAGGGTCAAAATGTCGCCACGTTAACAGAAAAAGAATAAGAAAGCAGTAGTGAGTGTATTGATAATGCACTAACTCAACAAGAAAAAGTGAAATAACAATGCATAGAAAATATACATTCACTGCTGCTGCTGCTGCTACAGTTTGTGTAAAAACATGCCATAGTAAAGTTATTTCCACAAAAAATACTACAACCTAGTGATTCTGGCGACTACTGGCGTCAATATTTGTTTTATTAACGCATACATATTTTTACAGGTTTATTGACAGTGTAACGACCATAAAATATGTTCTTTCAAGTCACTGTAACAAAGTCAACTACGTCATCAATGTCTTTATGTCAGTATGGACATTACCATCAAGAAACGACAGGCACGTTTCGTTGAAACTCTATTTTTACTGACCATGTATATGAGACACAAACTCAATAAAAAACTAGTTTATCATTGCAGCATTGTATCGTAAGTTGTCGTTGATGTTACTAGAAAAAGTCAGTTATACGACGGACAGGCTAATGGGTATCACAGAGAGGGAGAAAGAAACGGGAAAATCCTTGCAATGCATTGTTACTTTTATTACTAATATTACCATGCCACTAAACTAGCATTATTTGGTTCGTTTCTTTTATTTCTGGTAATTAAGTATGTACATAATATGATTTCGTAAACATGTCATGTGCTTTATCACTTGTTAAACGGAATCTCCCTTTTAGCTGAACACAAGAGTCAGTAAAATGTTGATGTTGCACACTGAACAATTCACAATTAAGTTTTTTAATTCAGAGCAGACTAAAGAGAAACTGTTTGGTCGACCTACGTCCAACGTTCATTAAGTTAATGTAATTTTCTCTTTCATTTTGCATGCATCATGTCAGCATACTATGTTGCAAGTGTAGAAAATTTATGCTGTGGTCTTTCTTTTATTACTTGATCTTTTGTAATAATATGTTCTGTAGAACTCAGCCAGCAGTATTATTTTGTCACCAGTAATAAAATTTGTGCAAGAGGGAAAGGATAGAAGAGCCGAAAATTAACTACGACATGTCGCCTTTGTTTTCTTGAAAAGGCCATGTGAAATTGCAACGGAACATTAAAGATGACGATGATGATGAACCACCGTACTTTTCATGTTAGTCGTGGTTACTTAGGAAGAACATTTGACATTGAACATATCTCCTAGTTTTTAAACGCTTCTTGGATATTCAATCCTACGACTACTCAAGGTTTTATGAAGTAGCTACTTGAACATTCTTTGGGATTGGGTAACATAAGAACAGTAGCAAACCGTGGAAACCTTGTTGCTGTCTTTTTCTTCACTTTACTACTTACGTTAGTCCATGACATGCATGCTACATACTTTAATACTTGGAGTCATGTCCTAGTACAACTGCAACATTATGCTTCTTTTATTGATCCGTCCATTATTCCCATTCCGACAACTAAAAGGAAAGTAAGATGTTTGCTTTGCTTGAGGATTAGATGTGTAGTGGAGGAGCCTTTTATTATTAGTGGTTTGTGATGGAGAAGGAAAAAGGTAGGATAGAAGACGACAGCAAAAAAGGAATACGATATTTTACAGCGAATATAGACGTGGCTTCAGACATGACATCATGATAGGTAATAATGGCAAAACGGCCAAAGTTTTTAGGAGCCTACTTTATGATATCGACTGTTTTTTGTTGTCAAGGAACGCCTTTTCTGGTGAGTTGTAGAGAAAAGAAACCGTGCACAAAAGGTGGAAGAAAGTACTTTCAACGTAAATGTTTTGATCAGTTCATCGATCAGAAGCCGTATTTTGTGTTGATCAACAATTAGTGTAATTCAATTAAAGTGACGTCTACAAAACTATGATGCTGTCACAGGCCGGCCACAGGAGGCCACAAAGTTGAGTTGTTGATTTTTTTTATTAATTTGCTTGCGTGAAATTGTGGGTGTCGAATGATTTGTTAGATAGATGCTTGTAAAGATGAGATGGCTCGTGTCGCAGCTTTTCTTTGATGTTGCCTGCGGTGGTGCGAGGCAGTGAGGCTTTTTCTTCATTCCAGTCAAATGGTGAAGTGGTGAAGATGAGGTGCCAATGAGTAGCATTAATTAAAAAAGAAATCAGACAGACACACAAAGTTAATATGGTTTTAGTAATACATACATACAAACATACTTACATAGTTGCAAATTTCAATCAATGCAATGCATGTGTAGTATACAATTAGTTTTAAATATATGGGTAGTATAATAATGTTTTCTTGCTGAGTTTTACAAAATAAAATGTGAGTTTGATTCAATAGAAACTAAAAATGAAACTGAAATCAGATGGGATTATGGGATTGTGCTGGTGCGCGGTGGTAGTAATGAAAAAAATCACGACCATGATAATATGGAGATGATAATGATGATGTCATGCTGAATGTCGTAATTGGGCATGCTAGATTGGTGTTGTTTGGTAGTAGTGGTAGCTAGTCAATTTGATTAAAATAAAATTAAATGTTCACCTTAACGATGGTGTCACGCTATGCCATGCCTAAAAGCATATATTCAAAAACGCATATAACTTGTATATAGCGGGTCCACTGGTATATCTTTATTCAGAAAAATGTAGAGATAATGGATGACGTGATAATGATAGAGGAGTAAGGTACGGTGATCGTCATGAAAAATTATGAGTTTTGTGGAACAAAGGAAAACTAAACGCATATAAAATCTTTTATGAACATTGTATGCAGTCGATTCTAAAGAGGAACGGCCATGCTCAATGTTCATTTAGGCTCCCCTGCCTGCTTAATACATTGTTATATTTAACCCTCCTGGTGGCCATAAAGTTACAAAAGTCGCAAGTAAAACTCTGCCGAATAAACATGTATGAATTTGAGAAAAAGATTTTCCTCATCTTAAGTTCTTAGCAGTCAGCAAATGATTTTACGGACTAACTAGGTATTTATTTAACAGAGAGGTAGTACATTGTTATTTATAATTAGTTGAATTTGTTATGCAGGAAGCAAACCTAGAAAAACTTTGCAAGTACAGGATACCGAAAAAAGATATGAAATTTATCAATTAACAAGGTAATATAACGGTGAACAGAGTGAAACCGAGATTTACTTGTTTTCTTTGCTCTTTTTTAAAAAAAATACAACCAATAAAAAGCAAGAACTGCACTGGATATGCTGTCTATTTACACACAAGTACGATGATCTGTCTGTCCGTGACAAGGGTGAGTGATGGGTGTAAGCGTAACGTATAACTATAAAGTACAATGCATAATCTACACTGCGTTGTTCCGCAATTACTTCATGCATTCAACACTTTTTTTCCCTCATACTCTAACATCATCACGAGTCTAATTCCATTATCTCGTCTCATACCTCCTCCTCAAACACAAAATAATGGATGGAGTCATCCATATAGTTGCAATATTTGTCATATAAAGGCATTACACTACACATAATACCAGAGCATCAAAATAATCAATGTTTCGTGATTTAGGCATCATTGGTTTAATATTACTTTGTAAAGACCAACAATAATGTGCAGTATATAAAACACAATAATCAAAATAATGTGTTGTTCCATGTTTTCTGATTTTATACATAATATAACTTGACCTGTGATCCCGTATACATGTTGGAAAGATTTTCACGTGTAAGACGTAGCATTACCTTTTAAATGCATACTATTCATGCATTATGCATACCTCTCAATAATTTGTAGTTGTCTAAAGCATCAAAAACCGAATGGAAAGTAAAGTATAAACCAATACTATTATTCGAATATGTATCCAAAAAAAGAAGCATCATAAAACGAAATTTGTATTCAAATTCCTTTATTTCTCCGAAAGCCACATACCATTTGGTACACTCAAATTGCAAGAAAAACGCAGTTTTAAGACAATACGTTGCTTGAGTTTAAAGCTTAAAGTAATAGTATCTTAATACTCACTTTCAGCACAATGCTATCATTGTTCATTACACTTTGATAAATTTCTATCATAGCATCGTTGTGTCATCATAATTGTTCATCCGAGTTAAAAGGGCGTTACAATTTTTTAGATGTGCTGGGTAGATAATGTTAGCCCTAAAATTAATACATACAGAATAATAATAATACATCAATGTCAGAGACTATCCTGTCACTTGATATTATGAAGTAATCGCCGCAAAAAGGAAAAAGAATAACTGATAAAATGCTTGAAGATTAAAAATAAAAAATTGGAAACAGGAATGTTGTTGAGGAAAAAATATACAAACTACGCGGTCTACAACATTTATTATTACTACAATAACTACCGACTGCATTGTTGATGGTAAGATAGTTCATGAATCAGTAATATTGTCTTTCTGTCTACCAAAACTAAATCTCCAAAACTACTCAACGTAAAACCTGTTGCACAAACTTTTCAATTCAATATCTCCTTACGTTGTAAAATTCAACGAATTCAGTAGACTAACGGTCATTAGCGGTAACGATTCCTAATTTTTTACTTCTACCAATATAGCGTGCGACACATGTAATTAAAAAGCTCTTTCAACACTTAGTTTAGCTGCTCCCACAGCTAACGTTGTTTAATTTGTGCATGTTTGCGCAAAGTTTATTCAAGAACGAACGTTATTTCATCATCACCAGCGGTCGGCAGTTGATTATACAAGGTTTACACCCTTCTCGTTAGTCGTTACTACTGAAGTGTTCAATCTCAGAATCCCAACCCGCCCCCACAACTAGTGACTAGACTGGACAAAGTCGTCAGTACAATTTGCTTTTTACTTTTTACATCAATTGCTGTGTTGTGTATGCATACATACGTAGCAGTTGCGTCATATCAGCATGTGTAGGTACTCTACTTACATAAATATTTCATCTAATCCACAGTCTTTTTGGTAAGCATAGATAATGATAAAATAGCAAAAACTAATAAAATGAATGAGTACTTGCTCTCATTGTGAGTAGCTCTGTGATAAGCCCTATCCTTAGCCACGGGCATTGCCATCACTCAATTCAATACTATCACCATCTCGCAGACCATCCCATGTAACAACATATCATTTCGATAGAACATGTTATAAAACTGATAAAGCACAACATAAATCAGTTTTCGTTGTACACAAGTAAACTAACCAATATTATTATAATCATGGCATGCGAGTGTGATCACTGATTATTACTCATTGAAAACATGTACAAATAGATTTTATAAGACTTTTATGAATCAACAAAGTGTTTACGCGGTGTTGCGTTTTAATGAGCACACGAAAGCATGAAATTCTTCTGAATCAACAGCAACCGCTGTCCGCTATCACATTTTCCCTTCAAGCTAGCGCTGCGCTGCAAGTCAGCCAAATAAAGTTTAGCTTAATTGTCACTTTTTTCCTTCAAATCAACGTTTACCCGACATGCATGAATGCTTAGTTGAATTCAAAGGGAATACACGTAGGCTACTAATTTAAACCTCGATTAAAAATGAAACGACTCAACTGCAACATGAAGCTCTCCTGTCGGTCTAGTCTGTCCATCCTTTGGCAACATTTCCTCTTTTTCATCCCTTGCATTTTCAACTACTAAACATGTAGGTACATGCGTACATATTTTTACTTTTCCGTGCCATGCTTCTCTTTGCAAACAAAACGTACATTATGATGGTGTAGTAATATTTTCATAGTAACACTCCCATCCTATGTGACTTATGGAAATTGATACACCTTTCATGTGTCAGTCATTATTATCATCATCGCCAGCAGTTATGTGAGCGTTGAACTTGAATTACGTTACGATCTTATATTCCAATAAAAGGCTTTAAATATGAACCTTTCAAAAGCTACAATTTATGATGTATTTACATAAACCTTTACCTTAACTTGCTATTTGCTGAAGCGGTTTTATGTAATACATTAAAAAATGCCAGAAAGTTATTTCGGCGAGCTACAAAAAATTCGTCATTGCCTTTCCTGTTCCAAAACAGTACACAAATATTGCTTACTTGTAGAACGATTAATAATGAATATTACGCTTTATCTCGTCTGCCTTTTTCAAAATGTTTAAGTAGTAGCCTTCTGTCCTGCTACATAAATTATGTGATGTTTGATAAGAAATTTATGCATAATCCAGAATGTTTATATAAAAGCATGAATAAGTAATCATGAAGTTGAAAGTGGATATAATTACACAATTTCATTTGATTCCATACTCTCCTCACCTTTGTAGTACGTAAATACATGAAGTTTTTTTGAGACAAGTTTTTTTTTTTAAAATACCGATGACCAAGAAGGACAGTTTTGGTAAAATGACGACTACTTGCGTAATATAATATAGTATGCATATTGGTCATCATAATTTCACAACAACAAACAAGAACAACGTATCACTCTGGAAGGCATTTTTATAAATTATGCTAAGCATGTGTTTTTTTATTGCCACATGCTGCAAGCAGCCTTGTAGACATGGATTTATACATACTCGGACCGACAAAAAACTACCTTACTTTTTTCATGACTTGTCGCTCCAGGCGATTATTTTTTCCTTCTGGAAAACTTAACTGAGCTACAAACTCGTCAGGATGATCGTCCGTCAAGAACAACAACAATGATTATCTCAAGCCCAGCAGGAGCAGTGTTGCTAGACTTGCTGGCTCATCCTTGGAATCATATGTAAATTTAGCTTGTCATCTCACTCACTCCAGTTTCTTTTCCCAGGGAAGATAGACAAGCCAAATCAGACGGAGAGCTATAAGAGCTACTTGAGAATTGAAAGTTTACTTTGTCGAACGAAATACATGGCTAACCAACAAAAAGTTTAATTCGACTCGTTGTTGTGTGCCTATGCCTGCTCTTTTTTGTTTGAGACAACGACAATAGGCAAAACCACCGCCGGTTACACTCTTTTTTGTAATGGACCCGATTTAAACAAATTATTACTATGTACCTAAGATGCATACAATTTCAAGATGATACTTGCGTACTATTTACATTGTTTTGACATGTAAGAAATTACGAAAAGTTCTTTTTAATGATGGCTAATTTAAATATTGAAGCATGCAATTTACATTGCCTGCGACAATCATTACGAGCGAAAGAAGGGGCCTCACAGAATAAATGGAAAAGAATTACAGTGCAAATTGTGGTGCTGTGAAGGCTATTTGATTCAAGTTGTGCGGGTATGGCATCTATTGTCTATAGCAGTTTACAGAATAATAAAAATAATAAGGAAATTGCTGAGTTGTTATTTTTATCATGTATTATGGTTAGTAATGGCTTAAGTACATAACAAACGAATATGGTCACGGTCTTGGTCGCTGCTGGTGCGGTGGGTAACTGGTTATGTATTCATTTAGTTTAATTGAGACTCTGCGTATGGTTAGAGCCTCTAACTTAGAGGTTCTCGTCTTGTTTTGCGTACCGGGGTCTTTTAAAACTAATTAGCAGTAGTGAGTATGATAATGGGTGGCATGTGTGTGTGCCTGCCTACAAAAGCAAAAATTGCGACGATGATGGATGAGATGATAGTGGATAATCTGCTGATGGATAACCAAACTGAGCTGAGAATGGAGAGAGGAGACGTGCGCAAAAACGCAATACAGAACTGAAAGAAGGATGAGATTTGTGTTCCTGGTGATTGTGATTATGTGATAACAAAAACGACTTTGCGTTGCAATTTTCATTCTCCTTTTTTCTTTCTTTTAACTCACTTCCATTTCACATGAAAAATAAGCATGCATGTTATAATATGCTTATGCTTACGGATGAGAATTTTCCACGAATGCAGTTGTTTGAAGTTATAGAAGTTTAGAATCTTCTTGCGCAGCAGATTTGACAACGATGATGATTATTTTTTTGCTTGCTGCAAAATATGATTTTCCCACATGAAATCTACACATGTAAGCATATCCCTGGCCAATTGTGTCAAGAAGTATTCCCTTTGGTGGTTATATCATTTCATATATTTTCAGAGAAAAAATTTTAGATTCGATTGCCAAAAAAATTAGGTAATTCAGTCACAGTCTAATGGGATTATGATTGTATGTCCCTAGTGCTTACTGACAGGTAGGAAAATAGTCAATAAATGAGATTGCATTATTGAAGAGAAGTACGGCGCAACTGCACTGTACAATTAACAGTGAAACATTTTTTTTCAATATGAACAATCTTATTTTTACCGGTAGAAGATGACACTACTCTGCTATGGCGTTAGCTGTACGAAATGGTTTTTTTTTTTCATTTATAGAAATAAGTACGAAATATTTACAAACGGGAACGTGACTCTCTTATGCATACTTATTACATGGTTGATGAAGCAATAACGACATGGTGAACTGTCAAGTCTTCAGTAGTGAATTTTCTTGTAGGAAGTTGTCTTTTCCCCTTGAATTTTAATATACTGGCACAAGTGAGGAGGTTTAGTGCTAGAGCATGCTATTATATTATTAATACGATGTGTTATGATCATTCGCAAGTCTTAAGTTTTAGAGGGAGGTAACAAACTTTTTGGTAAGAGAGTGTGAAGAAGTTTTCATGGGAGCAATAATTTTTTACGTAGATGAAACTGCGATAAAGCATAGTTATGCACTTTGTTTGTCTGTCTGTTGTCTGTCTCTGTGCGCTGTTTTTCTTTTGATACCCGTCAACAGGTTTTCTTCAAACCTAGCTCATATAAATCGCATTCTAGATGACAAACAAGACCCCATCAGTGCAATCTCCACAGGGGGTACGGGTCACATATTTACATAATGCTTTTTAACGTCTTGTTTGCATTTTTCGATACTGGACATTAAGTAATATAAGTTTTGCAAAAAAATACAGGCTAATTTGCTAACTGATAGTTTCCACGATGATGATGATGGTGGCTAGGTGCCTGATGGCTCTCTCAACGGTGAAGTCTCTAAAACCTCAATGTGCTTCTGAGCCAAATGCTGCAGTCTTTTAGAGATCATCTACACAAATGCGTACGTATTCAGCTACGTATTTCACATCATGATTTGACGACGAGCTTATTTATATGCGCGCGTGTAGGTACTTGCATGCATGATGCCCAAAGTTAATATTATTTTGTAAATGAAAATCACAACAACTTGAAGATGTTAAATAATATGCGATGCGACCTGCTTATTTATGGAAGATGCTTACTTGGGCTATTGAAAACTAAAAATATAAAATACCATGATATGTATGAATAGAATGCCATAAAGTCAAAGTCAATGGGATGGAAGTATGTATGGTCACAAAAGAGTGAGACGAGTGTTTTCTCAGTGTTTTTATATATTTTGACAGATTTTCCCCTGAGAGTCGGGAAACCGTAGGAAAAGTGGAGTCACCATGAAGAGTAAGTTTGTAGTGTAGTGGAGCATGAAGCGTGAAAATTGGAGTGTATTTTAGTCGACTCTAAACTGGCAAATAAAAGGGATTGAAAAGGAGGAAGTGAATAAGTGTTTACGGAGGAAAATGATAAGAAGTGTGCGCAACGCATATTACCGTAAATGATCGAAAGGACGCCGGGCTTCCAAATACCGCCGGCTTCTAAAGGACGCCGGGGGTAACAGAGCCAAATTTGAAAATTCCGCCGGGTTCTAAAT
>JAHZMZ010004870.1:0-14971 GCA_027743805.1 Lepidocyrtoides sp. E14
AAACGTCGTTAGCAACTACCCTCCATATTAAATGTACTGAAAACTACACATAGAAACAATTTCGTCTACATGGTTCAGACCACGAAATTAACGTTATTGCAGCATCCTTACATTTAGCTTATCTTAGGGATAAACTGAGACAACTTGGATAATGTTAGAATCAGATCCGTCTTGAAGAGTACATATTAATTGACATACCACTTGCTATATCTAACTCCACTAAAAATTTCGTAATCGTCATTACCGTTAAAACCCTTGCGAAATATTTCAAAATTTTATCTTTATAGTTGTTATAAGTGATAAAAAGGCTTTCTAATGATATGCTACATGCCATTCAAAGCATTGATAAAAAATTGAAACCGTAACGGTTTCTAACGGTTACCTTTATCCAACATCCTTCAAAATAGGAGGTTCGCGTCACGGAGTAACCATAGCAATCGATTGCAGAAAACAGAAATTCAAAATTCGTAACCGTTTTTGAGTTATCGTGACACGGACAGACGGACAGACATCGTGATTTCAATAAGTGACTTCGTCACTTAATAAATGAGAGGAATACTATACTATTCATGACCATATAGTAAGCAAGTTTGCAACGCTTCTATCTCTTGTTTGCCGGTCTTGTGAAGCGCAGAAACTATATTTTCAGAGATTGCTCATCATCCTCAATTAGCAGAAACATAATTACACATGCCCCGACAGAACTAAATTATGCAATTATTGGTTTACTTTGCATCTTCATCCAACCGTGGAGTAAACCAGCAAATCAAATTATTACTATTCACCAATACCCAGTACAACAGTTATGCCATTAGCCGTTTCCAATTTTCACCATCATGATGATCTAGTCATAAGCGAGCAGTTCTAGATTTTGCGTCCGTCATGAATTTATGCCAATCTCGTATTTCTGGCTCTTGTTCGCTTCTGTATTATATATCGGTAGAGGTATACACAGTTGTAATTTTGAAGCAAATAAATCATTCCCCGATAATGTAATCGTCCAACTAGAATCATTTGTACCCGCGTTGCTAATTCCAAAACATTTCAAGAACGCAACATCAGGGTACATATGTGTGTTTTTGGTTGACTGTAGCAATAAAGCTACGGCTAGGAATATGTAGTCAATATTATGTAGATTAATATTGGTATATATAGTTGGCTTACTTGGCTTGATAATGCAGGGCTCTTTTCTTACTCACCTACCAGCGTATTATTAAGGATAAATAGCCGTGAAAAACTATACTACTGAAGCTTTCCAAAAACTGTCCATATTTGCAGTCTCCTCCTAAGCCATTGAACAGTATAAGAACATACGAAATGAATTTTTTTTACAGTAACAACTTTTTATGCGTACGTGCATGTGTGTTTATACAGAGGTACCTAGGGATTTCAAAATGAACAAACATTTTGACTATATGAAAGAAAGAGACGTTGTTTTTGTACTAATTGGAATTGATGTGGATTGCTGCTAATACCCTTTAGCAAACCTGGCACTACACACTCACAATCACCCCTACCACACAACCAGCGACATCAGAAAGAATACAAAAGTAAAATATATTGAGTGTTTCGTCGTAATAATAGTGGGAGGTAGGTACTACTTACTAACTTCCTTTCTTGTTTGTTCTGGTTTGCTGAGTTGCGATAAATACGGTACTAAAAATCGATTTCTCTTTTTCATTTACTGATCAAATAATAACATCAATACAATATTATGGTGTTTCTAATGTTAGTAGTGCATCATTTAAGTTATTATTATTATGTGCTAGCATCGATTCTATTCAGTAGCAGATTCATCCGGGCTTCTACCACTATGCATACTTACATTGTGCTTTCTTCTCACTGAATTCTTAGAAGCGATATGTTTCCATTTTGCGATTCTCGCATTTGTCTACGTAGGAAAATATCCCTTCTTTTCTACAACAAATGTAACTTGGATCATTTGCAATAGAATTAATGTTGGCAACATCCGTATTAGAGTAAACCCCAGGTGTGTCATAACGGTTTCATCAGAATCGTTTCAATCGTACAAACGTGGGAAATAGGACGTTAGGCATATCCCCTTACTTATATGGTCTAGAGAGGGAAGAAATGCACTTGGATATATTATTGTTATTTTCCTGAAATAAGACAAGCTAAATATAGTTAGAGAATTCAATAATAATAATAATAATAAGGCGAAGGCTATGCGGATAGGTAGGCATAGGTGTTGTAGGATTTTCTTTCATCTCGTCATTCGAATATTCCTTTTCTTTCACGTTCTGTAAAAACATACTCTGGAGATTTTCACCTAGACTTTTCTCAAATCCTTGATACAGAAAGAGAGGAAAGCTTTACAAATGTACTTTTCATTTAGTTTACACATTCACAATAAGATTCTATCTGTTGCTTCTGTGAATGTGTTCAAGTTCATGTTGACGTTGATGGGGTAATACTTTCCCATACATTTCTGTGTTTCCTTTTACGAAGCCATGAGCTGCATCTACATTTGACTTATCTAATAATTAGAAATAAATTCACATTTTTCTCATCATTATATTTTCTTTCTGTAAGAGCCAGTCTTACAGAAAATGTTTTCAAAAGCGGCCAAATGAGATCGTTTTACTAAGCCGAATATACGTACATACAAAATCGGTTGAGAAATAGCAACTTTTACGCTGTGATATGCAAAGTCTCTTCAATTATTAAAAGTAAAATTATTCCAGCCCCGACGGCGTAGTTTCATTAGTCGTAATTTCACTTTTTTTAACCATGCTAGATAAATATATCGGGACTGTCTCCTGTGACAAAAATTTCTTACAGAAGTTCATCATTAGCACACTTTTTTATAGATTTGGGAGGCAAAGCGATTGTTCTATTTGAAAAAGCATTCTCATTTTTTATATCCTCATTATCTCGCTCGTGTCTGCAAACTGCCGTTTGTTTCCCCGTTGCCTCCTTTGCATAGACTCTGGTTAATGATGATGATGATTTAAACTGAAAACGTCTGAGGTGTTATGAAACTCATAACTATAGTATGCACAACTCGATATATAAAGAGTGCATGTCAACTCAATTCATTGTTTCTCGCCTCGCACAAAAAAAGATGTCCAATTGCTTAAATTTTTGAAAGAATTTATTGTACACACAGCTACCTCAATTATTTGTTGAATGAACAAAGCAATAGAATGGTTGCTCTCTTTTCCTTTCATTTCCTGTTCATTGAAGAAAAATCCATATCATTGTCAGCCAGACATTTCGTTTCTTTCAAACAAGAATTTTTGGTATTCTTGTTCCGAGCTTTTCCACTCCCTGAACCCCTCTGAAAGTGTACATAACAGTATGTTTGGATATTTACACTTTTGGTTTCCAGCTCTTTTAAAAATATTTATGTCAACAAAAGATAAAGATTATGGTATTGGCTTCATTAAAGTATAGATAGCTCTTTTTACGCAGAATACAGCCCCGTGTTATGTTAAATGAAACAGGAAAACGGGCTAACCATTGTTTGCTTGTAATCTTTTGTTGCTTTCACTCATCCACACAAAAAAAATCGCTTCCTTCACGTTTTATTATGCATACAACTGTTATGATGCGAAAGAGTTGATGGTTCGTTTGATACTCCTGCGTCGTCGGCTGAAAACTTTCTATAAGATATTCATATTATTGTGTTGACTCCATAAAGCAAAGCAGCATTCAGCACAAAAGAAAAAAAACAATCATAACATACGCAAACGAATAAATGCACTACTCCTCCTCAGAGCACCGTATTTTTTCCTTTTTACGTCCTCCAACAAACATAGTAAATTATGCGTGAAAATCCATTAGCGTAATCCCACAGTGTATTTTCCTTTTGTAGTTCAGAGTCAGAGCTTAGGAATGGCCTTTACTTGTCTGTGAGTATGTATGCTTACTTTAAAAACCAACCTATATTATGCATGAATATGGGTAACTAGAAATGCTTACAGAAACAGGACAAAAGTCTTCTACAATATTATTATTATTATAAACTTAAATGAAGGTGAGCTCGAGCTGACACAGTAGTGGTGGGAGTAGTAGTAGTAGTAGTACCTATGCAACTTTTCTTGCTCATTTGGACCGCAACGAACTTGTGGAAATAATCCTTTTGAGAGCACTGTATGCCGCAAAATCGCCAAACTTTCTCTTCTCTCTGCCTGCCGAGTTTGTAGTACCGTGTGTGAATGCACATAGTACGTACGTACTTGTGTACTTCTGGCATAATATACTTATAGTACAGAAATCCTTGCTGGAGAATTGGTGATATCGTAGTGTCATAGTTAGGCATAAAAGTAAAAAAGGCGGTGGTGGGCTGAAAAGCACAAAGTTGAGTGGTTACTAAACTAATAAGCATATATATAGCTGCTTATTCTCAAGTTAGGTATACTGTACGGCAGGACTTTGAAATAAAAAATTAAAAGTATTTCACTCAACTTCTCTCGAATTGATTACTACCATTGTTTTCTGAAAAAATAAAAGGTCTCTTTTCTCTGCGAACTAGTAACGAAAATTTGTCTTGCGACGACAGACGCTCAATTCATTACAGCTTGTTAGCTAAATACTGCTGAAGTTTTCGCGGAATGCTAGCTGAAATGTGAAAAATCCTCAGGGTAAAAGTGGTAAAAAGCCGCCATTATTCTTCAAAGGATAGAACTTTTGAGATCGTGGTTTTTTAAATACTTATCAATAACTCATGCCTTCTAATTCTAGCAGACGTTCCGTCCAGATATGCATGCTTGTGTATGGGCACGTTCTTGTACATGTAAATTGATAGCGATGCTGTTTTGTTGTTGATTTATTAGATCGTTATGTACCTTGCAAAAAAATACAACTCTTGATCCTGATTAAAAAGTTAGGGATATGATATGACCGGAGACCTGTGTGATCATCCTAAATTACCCAATACATGTGTGCGATGATGGTGCGTGCCAAATCTGCTAAAATGAAGAAAGTAAAAGAATAAAAAATAGGTAAACCTGTGTAGCTAGCAGGTAGGTAGGCAGATATATTATTTATTATTGTAATCACGTACAGGTTGTATACTCGAAGGCAATCGGGACTATTATTATCCAAATGGCTTTCAACTTCAATGAAATTAATTTGCCCAAGTGAATTGCATGATGAAATTGAATTCAATGAAGAAACGTATTGTAACAGCCAAATTTAATTTTTACAGCAGATTATAATTGAAGGAAGATCTTATTCCTCTTTTTTAATAGTACAACATAGTGGTGCAACCTTTTGTTATGGTAGTAGAATGGACACTCACTAAGATTAAATTATGTGGATTAGTCTATTTATTTGAGGATTCTGCCTATATGTTGATGTTGTAATCGAAATTAAGTTACGACTCATTCAATTCCACTAAAATTTCAATCAGTGTTCCAACAGTAATGTAAACAGTTTACTACTGAAGAATGACAATGTCCATACTTTTTTCGCAACTACCAATGTTTATGTGTAGGGACGGAGATTACATTATTATTGCTAGACTTTTTTCATACATTTTTTTTGAAAAGCTAAGAACGAAGGGTGAATTGCTTTCATAAGTGAAGAAATGCTAAAGTTCGAGTTGAGAAGAGTAGATCAAACGGCATTCTGACTCCGATTCCCAGCTCCGAAAATTCTAGTGAAGAAGGCAATCATGCGATAAATTCAATTTTACAAAATCAAGCAGGCACAAATGCCTTCCTTGTGCCCTGGACTGGTAGAAAACCTTTTTTTTTAGCAGCGTTCAGTATCAAAAAGAACGATTTGGAAGCTGCAGTGAATTTAGTTGTACATACGTACTCTTCTATCATGCTACTACACATGATACGAAGGACTAATCTGGATATACGTGGTAAAATTGCAGACTTCACTCACCAGTCACTGGAAGCAGCATTGGTGAAGTTGGTACTACTTTTTAAAAATGCGATATTATCCCTTCTCCAACAAACGAGGCAGACCTCGGTTTATGATGAAAGTAATGTATTTAGTAGTGATGATGTTTACTGATATCATTCTAGTCCTAGTCTCCTCCCTACCCCTTTCTATATGATACGGGGATTTTACTTTTTCATTTTTCTCTCTACTCTACACGCGTTCCTACTTTCTCTAAATTCCTTTCCCTTTTGGAAAGTGTTTTATTCAATGGGAATTTTACATTTCTTCTGCTAATGCACGCTTTATACAATGCACGTAACACTGGCAAATTATGGGATCTATGGCCATCACTTTGCACGTACCAACAATTCTTCTTTTTGTCCTTTTTGACTTTCTTTTCCTTGGATGCTTTTCTGCTAACCTTTATTCCCCACTGTTGTATTCCGACCATATCTATCAATGTACAACAATAAGAGAACGTGTGCCCATAATAATAAATAGTAACAACAGCAAGAGATACGGTCATACATGATTATCACAATAGCTTTCGATAGTGTCAAACAATCGCAAATTGTGCAAACAAAACATATTGTTGCTTTCAAAGATTTTTTGTTGGACAACTAGTGCTCTGAGAAACTCTAAAAATGAGTGTGCATACCTATTTTTCTTTGAAATGAATTCCAAAGCTTCATTCACTATTCCAAGCACGGTTGAATAGAATCACCAGCGGAATTCACAGAGTAAAAATATGCCACCGATACTTTTAGTAAACAGAAGAATATTTTTGTTCCGATTCTTTCCAAAAAATAAATGCTAAACAAATACGGAGACAGCATAAAACGTAAATTCTCAGATAATGTGGATGAAATACATTGAATATAAACCATTCCAATATTACGTAACTTTGTATCAAAGTATAGAATTCCATACTTTCAGGCAAAGGTTTGGCTTCATCATCACCAACTTTCAGTTAATAGCTAGGGTGCTTTTTGCTGGGCTGCTGTTGCTTTGAAGGAACAAAGGAAACGATGAAGGTATGTACGAGATAGATTTGAAAGTTTACGAATACAAAAAAAAACTTTCTACATTATGAAATTCTTTCCGTTCATTTTTTCGCTCTGAGGGAAATTACTTGGGTTTTTGTTTTCTTCACATTTTTAATAAAGGTAGGCAAAGAAAACTTGTTTTGCAATACAGTAACGCAATGTACGGAGTATTACGTTCTCTAGAGGTAAATAATTTTTACATATGTATACGTATACGCTTGGGTATTATGCATTAAACCACCCACCCAACAAGAAAGGTAACAATCTCGTTAATTCGTAAAAGAAAAGTTAGGTCGCAAGTTAGACTAACTGAATAAACAGTAGGTTAATTGCAAAAAAAGAGTCTCAACTGAACCCGAATTACTGCTAAATTAAGTCCATTTGTCTTTACTGATAGTGTCTTTGAGTCTCTTTACGAATAATTCCGTCAGTATTAGTATTGACAATGCACTACGTTTCAAGGTGTAAAACTCTGGTATAAACATAACCGGACACGTGAGAATGTTTCGGCATTTTGGAATTTAATTCCACGTTTATGTAGCATCTGTAATTTGAAAGAAAATGTGCGAGAATCCCTTATAATACAGTTTGAAATTCAGAGTAAAACTTGTCTCTTTAAATTACTTGCGACAAGCAGAAAAGTTCCAAAAAGCACTGTGAGAGAGGAAAGAAAACTACTACTGTAAAAAAACAAAGGAATAGGACTATTAATTCTGGACGACTACTTCACTTTGAAAATTCACAGTCGTTTTCGTCACATAAATCGTTCACAACTTTTGAAATTGTTGGCGTTCTTTCTAAAAGAGTTCGCTTTCATGTTCATTACCGTCATTGTTTACCTACGGAGCACTCGCAGCAGCATTATGCATACATACACTATTCCGGTGATGAATTGAAGCCATCAGCAAGATAAATAGTTTTTGGTTGTGTATCGTCTTCTACCACTTGATTAAAAGTCTTTTCCATCAAACTTTCAAGTCTCTTGTTATTTGTAAACTCTTTAAAGTGTAGAAGTTGAAGAGCTTAGGTCTAAACTTAAAAAGGTGTGTATAGGTACCTTTAAATATTGAAATTTACTGTGCATATTTTCTACATTGTTTAAGAAAAAGTTACTATTTGATGTGAAGTGCATTGACAGATTTTTTCTTAATTGAACAATCAGAAAATTCTAATTGAGCTATTTACTGACAGCAATTTCAAACTCAAACATTTGTTTCATTCAGGAAACATAATGATTGCATCCAGTTATTCCAGTTAGTTGCAGCAAACCAGCATATTAAATTTTAAGTATTTCATCTTCCATCACGTTACTTTACCCGAAAGCATTGATTGCCTACTATCATCGTAGTAGTAACGAGACCTACACTACAGAGTCAACTTTCAAATTGCTCTTGTTTTTGTAGTCAGTAAACATATCTAACAGATACACAACATCTCCAATTTTCCAATGAATTCTAAAAAAGCAATACAAATTGAAAGATGAATGGATATATGGCAGGTCAAATTGCAATCCTGTCAAGTTCGCCATAAAAATATTTGAGAGTACGGATTATGAAGAATCATAAGTATGTTGTCGCCAAAGAATATCTCAAGGACTTACTGCGTAATTTATAATAAACCCAGAGGAAAATTTTCTTCATACAAGCAGAGATAGCTAGAACTAAAATGTAAGCTATTGACTGTCTCTTTTTCTGTTGCATGCGTTTTCGTGATTTTATCAACATTTAAATTGATTTTCACTTATTCTAGAATGTGAAACCCGTTTTCTTATGCTAATGCGTATTATTTTTCAATTATGTTATTACTCTTTAATATACTAGATTTCTTGACCCTTGATATTCATATAATGTGCTGCAATTTGTTTGGAATTTAACCAGTAACGAGAAAAGGCAGTAAAAAAATTTCAGAAACGAGCCTACAACAAGTAGTTTATGCTTTCTTGTTATATACTGCTCGCTGGAATATTAATACTTAGCTGCAAAGAAATAACGATTCACCTTAAAAGAACATTCGCTTTGAGCAGGTAAAATTGTTCTCTATTTATTAGGAAACTCAAGTGAACAAGGAAAAGAGAGGTTCAATAGCAGCATAATAATATTTTATGTATTTATGTATGTCAGAATGTCTATAACGGCATAATATTTTCTGCGATCGTCTGTATGATGCGTTTCATCTTTTTAACGTATCACAAAGTGCAGAATGTTATGTATGCTTTAGAACCCTTTACCAGCTTTAAATTCTCTTTTTAATAACAGGTACCTAAAAGCATTTTTTTTTGACTTTGGCGAAAATATTTCTTGCTAACCATACCACTACATACGAAGCATCCAACAGGAAAGCACTTCCCAATCCACTTTCTACGATTGCTTTCCTTCTTCCCTATCTTATACCCAGATAACTTAAAACTTTGGAAAAGCAAGATGAAAGAATACTTAAACAAACCGTTGGTGAAGACGTTTCTCTCGACTGTAAGTAAACAGGTGAAAGTATAAAGTTTTTATGTTTCCAAAATGTGCTCTTTTTCTATTTTCACATTAAATAGATTTTGTACTGTTTCTTCGAACTCTATGTAAGTTGCAAAAAAGGTGAAATCGCAAAGGAAAATGTGAAAAGTTCAATACAAAATCGAGTAATGAAAAAAAAACTTGGACTGTGAAGTAAATCTGAGAGAGCGAGAGAATAATAATAAAACTCCTTTTTGTAAGTTTTCTGAAGCATAAATAAATATCGTAGCAGTGGAAAATCACATGCATACATAATGCGAGATTCGACGACTTTGCACTTACCAGGAAAAGTACTGATGTATGTACTACTTTTAGCTAAAGGTAGTGATATCTTGCCCGAAGTAATGATGGTTATTACTAGTTAGTCTGTTTCTGAGAACTGTTTACCAGAGTATAAGTGTCTTCCAAAGTGTTAATAAGTTGACAATCTTCTAACTCATATAGCTGCTAAATAGCTGTTATTACGCATAAAGTAATGGGAAAAGTTGTATAAATTATAGCTGGGTTCTCTTTCAACCAAACTATGCCCTCATGTCAAATTCAACAGTGCAGAATAAGCCTCTAAAAGGAGTCTATCTATATCTTTTAAACTTGTAAACTAGAGTTTCTAAAGTCATGGATAGGTATATATATGGATAGTTAATAGCTACTTTTATGGTTGAATGAAGTGGCAAAGCAAAAGAAACACGACAGTTGGATGATGAAACTAATGTACATATATGATGAACTGTCGTATCATATCTCTGTTTGAAAATGGACAGGGAATAGAATATTATTTCACTGAAACTCCATTAGAGAAAATTGAATGAAATGCGCTGAATGGACAGTATTTGCCAAAAATGACATTTTATCAAATATATGGCAGCTGATATGTGTGATATTGATTTAAACGCTATATAATTGGCAAACCAGTATTCAATATTATTTTCATACCTCATATCATAAAGCCTTAAGGATGATAAAACAAAATCCTTGATTTTCCACTTTTTGCATTGGATGGACACTAATGCGTTTCAAGTTTAAGCCTTCATTCTTTTCTCTTTATGTATGTTTCAAATACTAGCAGTTTACGTATGAAGAGATGAATAAAAATTTATTTTTGCCAACGTACTCACCTAAATTACTAAACTTTCAAAATGTAAAGGTACTGTGCAGTTAGAGTATGAAAAAAATGCTTATTCATTCTTGGAAGTATGCCTGTCTTTTGGAAAATGCATAGGGAACCAACATCTCTCTACTGATCATAATAATTATTCCTCCAAGCACATTAAAACTTTTGGTCGTTTAGTAAAACTGTGAAAGTAAAAATGGTACTCTCAATGTTCATTATAAATAATGCATTATTAAATGTCTCTATTTTTGCAGGGACGATACTCTAAAATTGCAACCGCTTGGACGACGATTCATCTGTAGTAAAAACTTCAAACGTGGTCTCAACTTTTCTTCCCTCCATTCGTTCTAGTACTATTCATTCCCCCAAGATTTTGTGTATTCGTCCTCAGCCATCCCTCAGATGAACCACAGTGGTAGTAAGAGAAACACAAATATTAAAAAAATTCATTGTATTTTCACCAATACAACAACTGACTTGGCCGACTTTTAGCTTTTCCAAGTGTTTCCTTTGAAATATAGGTAATTGAGAAAGAGAAGTGATATCGCATCTGCTCCAAATACTTTTCTTCGACTTTCTCCCGTTGCGTTCTTTATTTGGTGATTGTGTCAGCTCCTGTTTAGCTATCACGCACAATACCTCCTGAGACAATATCAAAAGTAGAGTGTGCATGTGTACTTTCTGCTTTCACTTGCTACCAAGTACCAACCAAACCTAACCGACACAGCTTCCAATGCCGCGACACTTTTTGTCTTTTCCAGCTCGCGATATTAAAGGAATTCCAAACCATAGTTCCAGTCATCATAATAATGGTCGTATTCATTCTCGGTAGAAGCAGCAGCAGTAAAAGCATGTAAGCAACAGTACGATGGGAGAGAACTGAATAAGATACGACGAACCACACCACTATTATTGTATATAGACCATTGGTGTGGCTTCACTCTCTACTCCTGTGTGCATATTGAGAAAGAGGTCCATGCATAATCATAGTGTGAGAACGGAGAAACCAGGAACCCGGTGAAAGCAGTTTGGCTCAGTGAAAGCAGTCTCGATAGTTTAGTTCAGTAGAGTGAAAGCTTCTGGTACAGAGCTATTGTCTATTTTGCGAGCCTCTGGTGGCAGTGTTGTTATTTGCTACACTTTTTCTACATTCTCTTCTGACTATAATATTATTCCTTTCCTCTTATCTGCCGCAACGTATACATCCTTCACTGCACTTCATTCTCGACTCAAGTATATATCGCCAGAAGATTCATCTTAGCAGCAGCAGCAGCAGCAGTATCGTCGTCTTCTCTCCCAGCTATCACGACGACTGCTGCGAGTGCTTCATCTTCTCGTCATTTCAAGTATTCAAAATTTTCAAGGAGGAAGTAGGCTCTCAACTTTGTGCAACTACTCAAGCAGCTAAAGTGGTAAATACACAACTCAAAAAGGGAGAGGAAAGGAAAGTGGATGAGTTTAAAAGAGTAGCTGTAAACAGAACAACACAAGGATATAATAATATAAGAAGCAGCTGTATGTGTCTGCTGGAAGAGCGCAACGTAAATATTAGCTGTCCCTGGACGAAGAGAGGGAAGGGAAAAGGAGTAATATAGACAGAATCGAAAGTGAAGGACCTGACATCACATCATAACCACTCATCATCATCTCTTGGAATAATTTTGCTTTAACTATTAAAGTAAGGACAGGGGGTACTTATATTTTATCAACGAAACATGTTTTAAAGATAGGGTTTTCAAACAAAATTAGTCGATTGAATGAAATACATTTCATATGAATTTATGAAAATGACAAGCAAAGGAGCAGTTGTGCATTTTCTGTAGTGGGAGCAGAGTGGACGATATGAAACAAAACAGAATCTGAATGATGCACGCACACTGTTTCCATTACTGCTTATGTACATCTTTTGCCTCCAGTCTCACCTCACAGTATTGAGAGACTCAGCAACTTCCCATTTATTACGTGATGTCTCTTCTTATGCTCCATGTTGTCTAATTCATTAGGCACAAAAGAGATGAGTGAAAGTGACACAGTGTTGTAGAGATAAAATAAAATGGAACCTCTTTAGTCTTATAATTCATTAGTGACCCTTGGCTGGATTCGCTCCAGGAGAGGAAAACATGAGATGACTTACAATAAAAATAAAATAAAAATAATAATAACACGAAAAAATATTATGGTACTGGCAGTCAGCATCAAAGGCTTAATTTTCTTTCAAGCTAACCAGCAAAAAGCTTCAGAATCAGCTTGCTAATAAATCTTCCCTTGTCCTTTTCCCTGTCACCGTGATCGTCAACTAAATAAGGATATGACAGGAATACACTAGAAGACAGGATAAGTTAAATACGCCTTAATATAACGTTCACTGTAATATCCTTTTGTGTGTGTGTCCCTGAGAAGCATGAAAGGTATCAAATCATCAGTAAAATAAGATAACGAAAGAAGAAGCATCCATTACACCGTAGTATATATAATTACCATTATATATAACACTTCCAACAGTACCGTCATATCACCTTCATCAAGAAGAAAGCAAGGACAGGGCAAATGTATGTATGCAAAGAGTTTTGATTGTGGAAGGAAAAGTGAAAGTCAAGCTGTTTGTATGTCGGTCGGTCTTACCACTTATATTACACACTTAGGTGGCTACTTTTGCTGATTTCACTACTGCAAAAGGACTGAATTGGTAACAGTCTGTTTGGAAAGTTAGAGGGTATAATCTTTAGCAAACATGGGGAAGGCGACAGTGAAATGAAGTAACTTGCACAGATTCAGACAGCAGCACAGCAAAAAAATTGATATAAACATACCTAAACCCATTTGCCGTCTTGCGTCGTCATAAAGTTTCAAGTAACTTGATAATTTACATATCAATACGATGAAATTAGAGAAAATATTGATCAAATCGGATGAAACGAATATAGTTGATACTGTTTTTGTTGTGGAAGGCATATCCGAGTGCATTTTATGCAGTGAGGAAAGGAAATTATTCTAATTTTATCAAACCAGAACCGGTGAAAAAATTCTTTCTCCTCTCTGAAGAGTTGTCCTTTATCTGATGCTGACTGGTGGTGGTAGACAGAGAGACTAGTGAAAACCAAATTAAATGAAGAATGAATGTGAATGTAACGATCGAATGGTAACGCTAGAAAATCAAAACTACCATCGGTAACAGCATTACCGTTGGAGAGAATTACAACCCTTCAAAAACAGGATTAAGCCAGAACAGTAGAAAAAGCATAAAGACGGTTGAAACTAGAAAATACAATTGAAGGTGAATCGGCGCAAATAATAATAGATTGGATGGAGAGAGAGCAGAAAGTAATAAAACACGCGTAAGTACGAGATACTAAAAAAAGTCGGGAGAAGAAAGAAGAGAGACACAATAAGGAAAGCGACTGAGAGAGTTAGAAAGAGGATTTTTGGGGAAGAAGGAAGATGAGAAAAGGGATTTGTTGGTTCCTTTTGGGAGCATATATCTTTGTGCCAATTGTTACGGAACATAGTGTAGTTGTCGCAGACTCTTCCTCCTCCTCGTCGTCGTCGTCTTTGCCGTCGCGGAATAGCCGTACAGTTTTCAACAAGCGGCGTGGCAGGAGCATATTGTCGGACTCCGAGTACAAGTTCCATCAGCAGCAGCAGTCGTCGTCGTCTGCGTCTGTTACCACTTATGGGATACCAAAGATCCAAGGACAAGGGCCGACTACTGATGAAGAAGGAAATGTAGACTCGGGACTACTAGCAGATGGATCCAGTTCGAGAAGCCGGTTTCCAGCCGTTCCGGCTTCTGCTTCGGGAGCCTCTGCTGCCAGCTCTGGAACAACTCATGATAACCAACAAAATTCTTTCCATGCTCATAATCATAATATTATGGAGCACCACGGGACCGGGGAAAGACCGGAACAGCTTATTCCTGAGGTAAAATTTACGACAATTCATTTATATGAGCTTAAATGAGGATTGCTTTTGTGTGATTATCGCCAACCAATGCGCTGTTTCAGATTTCATTTGTCACAATCCTATGAAAACCAATAAAACTTTTCATGTATTATTGCTATTTACATAAATACGACTTTTTATATTTTGCAATAGATGTAGTATACTGTGATCTAGCAGCTCACAAATGGTATTCCAAGATGTGAAACAGAAGATAATCAAAAGATTATCAGATTTCATGACTTTCCAATAGAAATTTTCCATTATACTTATAAATGCCTAATAACACACATAACATGACATCAAACTGGAGATATGAAAAGTTGTTGATGTCAACGGCACTGATAAAATCGAGAAAATGATGTTTCTTATATGACATTACAATATCTGACAGGTAGGTGGCTATTATCATTCAATAATTACATAAATCTCAAAGATACCTACAATTAGTAATTTATTTCAGTGTGATACAAGATACAATATAAATTCTGCTGAAGCCAATAAATTAAATC
>JAHZMZ010004871.1:0-15583 GCA_027743805.1 Lepidocyrtoides sp. E14
GGATCTAGAGGTTTCAATTGAAAAAGTACAAATATTTTAATGGTAAAAAGAGGAGTCATTCACAAGTTTGGATGACCAAGGAAAATCAACGTAAAAAAACCTTTGACCAGAAGACAAATTATATTTAACTATCGTCATCTTTCATCATTTGTATTTCCTGTGGAGTTTCCAGTTTCCAAAATTTCCAGTAAGAAAATGAATATTCATACAAACATCAGTAATAATCTCGTCATTATTTGGCATTTTTTTACACGGATCCTACATATTTTTTATAGAAACATTTTTTTCAATATCAAAATTACAATGTATCATAAACAATAGAAATTACTCACGCGATATAAGATAAACCACAATTAAAAAGTTACACAACCTGACCAAATAATGCATTGTACCCACAAAAAGGCAGAATTTCAAGGTGTTTTATTTCTTTCAAAACAGCGGCATTTGAAAAATCGAAAAGAAATGAAAATATCTATCAAAATCTACGAATATTTATTTAAAATAAATAAATAAAAGTAAATTTCCAAGAAGTCATTAAAAATTTGTGCTACCACAAAGAGAATCAAATTACGAAAAAAGTTATTTTATATCACGTATCATCAGTTGCGTCCTCTTTCTCTCTGTCTCTCCAATCAATCTGCGTACCTACGTATTTACATCCGCACAATTTTCATTTTGGATGTATTCATGATACATAAGGGTCTTTTTGTCATCACCATCTCCTCAGATTCTCAGACATCTCAGAGGAAGGCATTATGTCATATCCACGAATAGAAGAGTGCACATTCATTTTCATCATGTTTTCTTTAATACGTACATAATATAATGATCCAAAATACGTGCGTCTGCTAATATATGTATCTACACAACATACATTTAATGCCTCTTTGTGGGCGAAAAGAGAACAGCGTTTTTTTTCTTTTCTAAAAGGAATATACACGTCAGATTGGCTAGAGAATGGGAGGCTGCTGCTCTATCGAGTACGATCTGTCTGTGTGCACACAGTGCTTTCTCCAAAATCGTATTGATACATGAAGTATTTATTAGAATATGTATTACTTTCGTGGATTGCATGAATGATTGCGATGATGATGTGCGTTAAAATAATATGGCCTTGTAGAAAAAAAAAGTTGGTGCTATTCAACATAATAATAGTAGTAATAACAATATAACATATGCATGTTTTTAGCAGTAAAAAACGAAATTCTTTTTATGTGTAGAAGTATGCATGCATGGTAGTTGCTTGTAGTAGTTCCTTCCTAAGACAAGTGAATGAATACTTTGGAATTGTATAGTAGGCCCACCTATCACAATTATTAGCTCCACCGCCCATTCACAATCGCGTTTAAGTAGTAATAAAATAAACGAAGAGGCCGAAACAGGTTTATCGAACGAAAGCCTCAGCTTTGAGGGAGGGAAAACAGACAAAAAAAAATACTCACGTCGTCGTCCGTCACTACCACCACAGAACGATCATCATCGTTTATTCAAATAGTAGTCGTGATCGTCCCTTAAAATCATTATCATCATTCATTCATTCATTCCCTTACTCATTTTTTACTACTCACCACAAACCACCACCACCACCTCTACTACTAATGCAAAATGAACTGATTTATTATGATGTTGATGAGATCATTTAAAAAAAGTATTCAATAAGAGGTGACTAGACGAATGTTTGTGTTTCTAACTTGAACAACAGCAACAACGACAACAAGAACAACAGCACATTTATTTGTGCTGAATCCATTTTGTAAAGGCTTGTAAAGGAAAGTAACTCAAACTGAAACCTTTTTTTGAAAAAAAGTAAATGGATAAGAATGCAAATAAGTGGAAAAAACTACATCCTATACGTATTACTCTGATATCCACAACTACTTCCATGTATGTATTTTGTTAACCTGATTATCATCATCATCATCATCATCATCACCATCATCATACCTTTGTAGCAAAGTGATGATCACATTCATCGTCGTCGTCGTTGTGGTGAACATCAATTTTCAGATAGGCTTTTAGAGTAAGCATGTCTATACATAGATTTGACAAGTTGAAGATTCAGTGAGTTCCGTCAGAATGTTTCAAGTTGGATCACGAATCGAAGAAAGCTTGGCTCTCGTCCTCTCCTCCTCCTGGTTATAAAAATTGCTGTGAGTTTGTTGTATGTATGAGGATCAAAGAAGGAAATCGATTCTGAGACGGACACCCAAGACCCAATTATCAACTTGACAAACGCATCATAATCACGATGATGATCGAATATTTATAAGTATAAATACTAGCATGCATGTAGCTGTATCCCATCCATCGACGACTCCATTTTTACCTTTTCGCTTCTTACCTGTATAATCATAATAGAATGAAAAGGGAGATGATGATGGCACACTATATGCATACGCAAAAGATGAGGATAGAGATAGATACACATAAAATTAGCATAAATATTAATACACATGGCACACGGCTTTATGAGATCATCACCAGGATCAAACATCGTACTTCACAAAAATAAAATAAAAAAAAACGTGTGTGGTTGTATTTTATTTTTGCTACCACGCCGATTTTTACCTCGCGCGGCATTCTTTCTCTTACGACTTGTGAAATATCCTTAAGAAGAGCATGACAACAGAGACAAATTTTTACAGCGCTCGAGCAAAATGTAAAATATATTTTTTATTATGCGTATAACCAGCAGTACCATTATTAGAGTGGTTGTAAATTTCCTTGATCGGAAGTACAAAAATGAAGCGACGCACACAGGATGTTTGCAGAGAGACGTAAATGATAAGAAATATCAGCAGTAGATACAACAGCAGCAGCAGCAGCTCGCTACATTCATACCTTTCCACTTTTCCCCAAAACATTTTGTCTTCTCCAGGTGGTTTACAAGAATTCAGACATCATAACTGCACTCTCATCATCACATAATATGTATCTCGTGAATTATGATTATTATTATTATCATCATCTTCTCAAAGTATACAGAGATTTGGTCATTAGCCAGTATTAACCTTTGTTACCCGCAGAAGGGGCAATGTGAGAAATAATTAACTCAATCCGTGGGCTGACCGTTGGTGAACTTCTTCTTCCGACTTGCCAAATCTCGCCAATTTTCTTCACACTCTTTGTATAATTTTGGGCATTATTATGAATGTTAAGAATAAAAGACGCCCACCAAGAAGTTTGTCAAGAGATAAACGCGTGGGCAGGAAAAGTAGCCTTCACCATATAAGGACTCAATGGGTGGACTTGGCTAGGCTGCTTATAATGCATATTATGTACACACACAACACCACATGGCAGGCAAAAATCTGGGCATACGTAATACACTCACCATACATTTTATATTATTATTGTTATTATTACCATTACTGCTTAATACTACCACCAGTACAATAATAATATACAAATACATTGACATTGTAATTTTTTTTACAAAGTGGTTCATGTATTTGCATCGTACATAGTTTCAGCCACATTGTATTAAAGTAACAATGCTTTGAAAACGATGTTCTTCTGTACCAACGATACGATGCAGGTTTTAAACATATCCACGCCTGAATGAATGCTTATTATGTTATCAACAACAACAGAGCAGGGCTATATATGAATTCAATGGAGGTAAATAAAAAAAAAATCGTCATCTTTTTGACCAGTTTTTACACAAAGGTATGCATATTAGTTGAAACGAACACAAGGGATATTATATTAATACACATGAATTACTACATACATAAAAAACCGAACAACATCCATATTACGCATTCAAACGAACAAAGTGAATATCATAATCATAATGCTTTTTTGGGGAAGCTACCTTGCAGTCAAGAAACAATGTCATGGAACAATAGCCCAATATAGTGCATGAGAGAAAAGAATAATGCACTCTAAAAAGTGGCGGCTAAACTCTCATGTCATGACTATGTGGAAGTGTAATAATAAAGAAACAATGCAGGTGATCCAAAAGTAAAAAAAATTCTTTCTTCTAAAAATATAAAGCAACGACGCACCATGTTTGCGCGCGGATACACAACACGACATGCCGATACAGCTTCCAGCCATTAGTGCTAGACAACAATTATTGTTATTATCATGCTCATCATCATCATCATTATTATTTCGTTGCTGTTGGGCCGTCTCGTCAGCATGGTATTATAATAAACATAGTTTTACAATAAATAATAATATTATCATGCGCAATTGTTTATAATAAGCTTTCAAGAGAAAATCGTATTTACATTATAAAAATGGATTTCTTCATATACGGTATCATTTACCAATTCTTTACCAACAACAGGCATGAAATTTCTGTCATGGGCATTTAAATATGCATGAATTCGCTTGTCTGATTCGGAGATGCATGCATGCTGGCATGGCGGTCCATATGCTTGGAAGATGATTAGACAATCCTAAATGGGAAATGGTATCGCACTTGACCAAGAGGTGTATGTGTGTATATATTTTGCACAAGAAAGCTATAGCCGTCATCACACGTCCATTAAAATGTACATGGTGCGTATAACTTGAAAAAATAACTCTAAGGGAGATTTTTCAGCTGTAAACTAGACTGGGAATTAGTGATTACTGAAGGTGCATTAAATTGTAATGTTCTTTAAGGTTACCAAATTGAAAGAAATGGGCACTGCGCGTACTTTTTACTTTTAGTTTAGTTGTCTTCTATCGTTTTTGCATCAAGTACATGAAATTTGTAATTTGGTTTGAATGTACATCCCATGTCAACGTGAATATTTGTCTTATCTGGCATACCATGAAAAGTTTTTGAAGCTGAAACGAACGATTCAGAGTTTGTTTGGTTTAAGGTTACAAAAGGTTTAAAAATAATAATCTTCTTTTTAAATATCACAATTTTTTTGCAGTATTCAATCAGCTTGGCACAAATAACTCTGCAAAGCTTTCTCCCTGTCTGTCCGGAGTTAGACAAACGAGACGGAGTGCATACCTGCACATGTTTTTGTCGTATGAGCACATATTAAGAAATGAGTTAGAAAAAGAGAGAACGGAAAAGACCGGCATACGCAGTGAATGTAAGATTTATTAAGGCTGTTTGCGAGATGACAATGCATGTACGTCTGCAATAACAATGAAAATATATTCTTCTCATATTATTAGTCGTATTAAGGATTATGGTGGGAAGACTCGTGTCGTAACCGACGCAGATCATTCCTTTTCCCGCAAAAGGAGATGACTTGGAGGAAATCAAGCCATACAAAGAGAAAAGATGAAAACGGATGAGGATAGTGGTGGTCACGATGATGATGATGATGATGATATTACGTGTGTGCATGAATGAAGTCAGCCCAACTCAACATTTTTTATGATGCATGGACATAAATATTTTCTGCCTGTAAAATTTTCCGAAGAAAAACAATGTAATCGGAATGGGACAAACTTGTTTTCAGTTTCAGCATAAAAAACAATGTAGATAATGAGAATGGATACAAGAGAAAAAATATTTTGGTTTTTAGAAAGCACGTTTGCATAAAAATAAATGTTAAGTTTGCTTTTGCGTGTTTGAGAGTACAAAAGCATTTAATATTGTCGCTTGAATTTTTTGTCCTTTAGCTACTTATAGTTAAGTTGCTGTGTTAAAATTGGATAAGAACATTATCCTTAAATATTCCGTTGACCGTTTGTCAGTACTAGCCCTAATACAATACGATTCTGTATAGTGCAAAGGCTGGTGCAAAGACTAGAATTGACATTGAACCTTGATATTACTACAATATTTTAGGAAATCCATCTTATCGCTAATCATCACACTCACATAGTAGACAGACTGTGGTCGTCCAAGAAGAATGATAAGAAATCACAGCTTTGCATTGAGGTGATCATTCAATGACATTACCACTAAGTTTTTATTTGATTCTCAGCAAAGATATCTACGACGGTTCGTTTACTCAATTCAGTTTTAGTATGGCAAAGGTTGCTGGTAATTAGATCATATCGGGAGAAAACGAATTTGGCAGCTGAAAAATCCGATCAAAATTACTTTGCACTTCCAAATTTGTTCTCCTCAATAAAAATCATCCACAATAGTAGTATGCTTGTTGCAAGTGCTGTTGGTTCCAAATGTCTCAAAGTAATTGCATTCAAGGGTGTCCGAGGTTTCTCACCAAAATCTGCATTTAAGTGTTTAGACTGATATATGTATTTTAATATATAAACTTCTTTCAAAATGGTTTTTTGTGCAAAGTTAGATAAACTTATTTCTGACACCTTCAAAAGTTTGCATATTTTACTATTAAATTTTTTGAATATGCACAATGTTCACATAAAGTACAATGGATCTACACGTCTTGCCTTATTTGCACTCTACGTATTTCGGTGTTGTCATTTAGACATTTTCATAAGAACACGCTATTATTATTCATGGTAAAAATATACCTGTAAGTACCTACATATGATGATGGTTCGTCTGTTTATATACAAGTGTCGCACAATCATCGCGAGTAAACAAAGACACATTTCAATTTCCTTCACGGTTTTGATATTGAAGAAGAGGACAAAAATGCATGTCGTTCCTCATCAGCTTATGGTTACTTCAGCATGGATATCTGCTCTCGGGATAATTAAGGTAGAGAGAGAAACACATCAAGAGAGAGAAGAGATTCCTTCACTTCGTTTTCTTGCATGCCGATGTATTTTACACAACAAAAAATATCCACAACAACACAACCTGCACACCCAAATAACCGTTTTTGGACAAAACCTAATTAAAATAATACCGTAAAAGATGAGTCATACTTAGAAATACTAACGAAATAAAATGTCCTCCTTTGAAGTACGCATCTCAAGTTATGCGGCATGTAGTACAAGGTACACACATATATTATTATCTCTTCAATTCACAAATTCCTTTCCTTAAGTTAGACATTTTGTGCATCGCTATTTCCAAAAAAATACAAAACTCTCCACAACAAAATTTGTATATTCCAAGTTTTGAAACAAAATAAACTTATTTTTAAATAATATTCATGCATTAAGTTAAATCGGTAAGCAGTAGTAAACGTCCTTGTAATTTTGGAGGCATCTATTACCACCTGCATAGCATCTTATTGAATATTGTTACATTTTATACGAAAGAATGTATAAAGTATGCATTAAAAGTACCTTATAGTATTTTTTTTAGCTCGGTTTCCGCCAAGTAAATGGCATTGTTCATGGCATCAAATCGTGGCAATACTGGCAATGCCGTGCAGAGCAATTTGATGGTTCAAGTTTCAAAAATATTTTCATTCAAACGTTTCAGAGAACTGTACAGCCGCGCCCATACGTTATCCATCTTTGTCAATGTATTATTGTAGATTTGGTAGGTCAATTAACCTTCATTGATACTTTGACACCAACATAGTCGGCATCATCGGAATGTTTTCCACTGGTTACTACTACTCCTCTCGTTTGACCATATAGTCTCACTTGCCCCAACTCTATTGCGTAGACTTGAATGCTGCAAACTATGGTATTTTTTTCTACTTTTAATTTTTTGATGCACTAACTCTATAGTTTAAGAAGAAAAAAAATACTTAAGTATATTGTCTGACTCATTTCTTTTCTAAAAAGCTCACATAGAAGTATAACAAAGTTTGCTCTCAAATGCGAAAAATACTGTTTCATCATGAAACATTTGTCACAAGTTCATTTATGTATGTTAAAAAAGGTAAATTGTCAGATTGTGCTCAAGTGGTAAACCAGCTGTAAGATGTAACCATTACATTTTTTAAATCACAATCTTGAGGCTGGTATTAGACCCCATTTCCCGACAAACTAGAATCATTTTTGAACGACTTTTTCTACCCTATGGAAGTCAATGCAGGCGCATTCTAATAATAATAATAATAATATAATAATCTTGAACAGTAATGTTGTCCTTCCATACACGGACAATACCACTTATCATCTTGTGACTCCAGTTGTGCACAGGCCAATCCAGACAAACTCATTTCCATCTCACTCTCAGTCAGCAGCAAGAAAGAATGTAAAATGGGGAAACTCGTAACATTTTGCTGACTATTCGTAACTACTTGTTGTTCAAGTTGCCTTCTCTCAACTCTCACTCGTGAACAAAGCAGTTTTCTCAACTTTTCATCCGTAGAATGTGCAACTTAAATGCGTTTTTCTTCTGATCTCCTTCTTTGCAGCTCCATAATGTGTCATAATGATGTGATGCGCGATGCTGATGCTACACTAATTTCGAATGTACATGAGGAGTAGGCATACGGAGCAGTTTTCTTTCTCCATCATTTTGTACTTGAGTGTACGTACATCCCATCTCTAGAGAGCTCGCCTTTAGTGCATCATCAAAAAATAGATGGATAGTCCTTTTTGATATTACCTCACATTTTATAATAATAATAATAATATCTGTACAGCTTCATTGTCGTGATTGGGATGATGATAATAAGAGTCGATACATATGTACATATACCTACTCACTTACCTGTTGAGTTGACCATTTACAGAGATTTAAAGTAGTGATTTGTGCAAAGGTCAAAAGACTGTTTGGACTGTGGGAACGCCCACGCACATTTAAAGAGAAAATTCTCTTTCCTCTCTTTCTCGGCCACCGTATGCAAAATCATGTTGAGCGTATTAAATTTCTTACACATTATTTCATGTGATTATTTATGCGTGCTTACTAATCGAAAGTGATTGGATTACACTCTGGCTTGCTTATAGTTATGAAAAGTTTAAAAGCTAAGGAATTACTAGAATGTAAATATGCTAGAGATAGACTTGTGTCTGTAGTTAACAGAAAGAAAGGGTGTAAATTGTAAAATGATCACGTTGGCATGCTCCATAAAGAGTACATACTAGAGAACAAATTTTTAAAAAAATGTACTGACTCAATGACTCGTGAGTTATTGTCTTGAATAACTAAAATAACTTTTACAACAAATGATTGACGCCGAAAAAATATACTTGAAAGAATATCTGTATAGGCAAACCAGTGGAAAGGGAATAGGGAATTTGCGTATAAATGGATTGAAGGAACGAGCCTTATCAAAACATACTGGGAAACTTAATTTTTTTTTCATGCATATGAATCTTTTGACAACTAGATCGTCATTTGGCAAAAGTACTTATATCATGCAAGTTACCATCAATCGTACTATGACGTTGGATTTACAGGTGTGTACCTCATTGTGAAAGCAATGAAGTAAGTAGAAATTGAAAAAAGGACATTTGTGTGTATTTTTAACCTTATTTTCGTAGGTTTTGAGCATGCTTTCAAATCCTAATAGGATTATTTTCATTTCACTATAAATAATTCTTTTGCGTTCTTCAAGATATAATCGCAATAGCGTGTAATTGAAACGGGAATTTTCACTATTATTGTGAAAGCTTGAGAAACTTTGTCCGAAGCCCTTCAGCATCACACAGGTGTGTTTGGTGATGATGTGGTGTCTCGTCTGACGTACTTTTATGTACGTTTCACAGGTATGCTTGCTTGCATGCTTGTACCCATATGCATAATGTGTATGCATTAAATATATGTGTATATAATACGCTACTTCCTTCTGAGTAGGTTGCTAAAGTACATTAAATTATAAGCTTTAAGTTCAAGTATTTACGTGTACTTGTTGTTAAATTCCCTTTAAAATTTCTATTATTCGCAATTCCATTACTGTTGTCCCAAACAAACTTCACTCCAAAATATATATCTATATAATAATATCCCTTACCGACTGACCTTGGCATTTGGAAACGTATATTATGAATCACGGCTGTATGGTTTACATCAACATATTTGCAAATTGATTATGCAAATATGTGATTTTTATTTGAATCCAGTATAAACCCTTTGATCTGTAAAAAATGGAGGGAAAAAAGAGAATCACAAAAATCCTCGGGAAATCGTCTTTATTTGTGTCCCATTGACAGATTCTCGTTATATATTTTATGTACTGTTCCACCACGCCAAAGGGGCAGTTTTACACGCTACCATCCACACCCACACGATGTAGACCACACTTTTGTATACTATTATTATGTTTGTCATATGTAAGAATCGCTTTTCTGGTGAACAGGTGCCACTATCCACCAACGCATTTCAAAAGGATTTTCATTTCAGCTTAAAAAGTACATGGAAGGTCGTATGTGTGTCTTCTAGTTGTTCCTTATCGAAGGAACGCGTTTTTACTCCAGACAGTAATTTCTGTCATCAGATCAGGATACGGGTACATTATGTGCGCACAAAAAATTCACTGAATTAAATGAGTAGCTGTTCTGAAATAATCTTGTATTACTGTGCAAACCAAGTAGACTAAACCTTTTACGGCATATTTATCAATAATGAACTGGTATTGCTCAACATCAAAGAAGAAACCTTAATAAGCTACTACAACTAACAAGAGAATTCCGTATTGTCAAGGTAATTTAGACTGCCTCTCAACTCCCTTTTTCAAACGCTTATTGTTTATGAATTATTTAAAAATGAATGGAAGTCATGGTAGTAATTAAAATATTGGTAAAAATGTATTTCATATCAATTTTGATCATTCAACCTTTACAATTCAGATCCTTTGTTTAGATGAATGGTACCTTCATAGTTTGGCATTGTGAAGACAACATCCAGATTCATAAAATTTTTATCTGAACCGAACCTCAAATTACTGATTGTAACAAACACAAGCAAGATAAACCCCACAGTATAGTATATCTGCCGCTATTTTAGAACCTTTTCAAAGCAAATTGAGTCAGAGGTAGAATTATCATTATGTTTAAATGCTCTCTTCAAAAGGTAAAAAATTTAAGTGCCACTACAAATTTTAAAGTGTCAATGACTCAAATGGAGTACACGTTTGGCTATCTTTACGAGACAATGCTTGAGGAAAAACGATTTAAAGATCATTTTTCAAGTTGTATTCAATTTTCTCCTTTTTGTAACGACAGTTGGAATAAATCATTTTTTGAAATTAATATTTAAGTAGTCATAATGACTTGTTATGGACTGCAAGTAAACCGCTTCCACGATTCAACATTTTGATAAAGCAACAAACCATATTTTATCGAAACCGAAATCAGTATGCAAAATGGGTAGCTGTAGTGACTTGACAAAATCTTGAATAATACCTTGCCGTGCTTTATAACTGATGATGGGGTATTATATACCTATGCTACTGGTATTACATGCTCTTTTAAATCATCGCTTGGCTTCTTCAAGCACAGTAAGATATTTAGTACTTATAAATTCTGTATAATAATGTGATCCGACGACTGACGATGGTGTTGGCATGGTAGAGAATGTATTGTCAAGCCCTCTTCTGCTCTAACTATAGAAGACGCTGACTGACGGTCAGCTAGCTCCTTTGTTAGATTCAGGTTACCACTTGTTTTTACTTGTCACATCTTTATTTTTCGACGCTTTTGAAAATCTACTTTCGTATAATATAACTTTGCCATAATATTTCCATTTTCAACCCTTTCGTACAAACATAATATTAGGTTACATGCGCAACTTTTTTAATTTACAATATTTTTAAAATTTGTGGCGCCATTTATGGAAATAATCATTGCAATAATTGTTCAGCTTCAGTTGCTTGTACAAAGGAAAACGTCCCTCATTTTCGTCTTGTATTAACATCAGCATATGTAAGATAATAATCGGTGTGATATCTGCATTTCCATTAATATATCAAACTGCATTCATTCATGTTGAGAATACATAATTTAATGTTGCTTTGATTTGATATGCCGTCATCCTTATCATGACTGTAGCTGCGGTAAGTCAAATCCGCCCTGTAGAAACAATAGAATGGTTTGATATTTATTTCGCGTCCTTTGTGTAACACAATGAAGAGAAAGTGTTTTTCTAAGCTCCTCTAGCTGGTTATTCTTGATCATCATGGCTATGACCAATGTAGTGTGTCGATAAATTGGATGCTAATTTTGATGATGATGCGATGCTGTACTTATTCACCACACCCCAGCCAAGCAAAGTTGTGATTGCACTCCATTTTCCCCAACTGAACTGAAATCTGTGAAAATTTGCAGGCTTATTATTTCATTTTTGCGAGAAGGAATTAAACGATAAATCATGTATTGACAATGGAAATAATTTTGTTGTTTAGTTTGGAAAACAATTGAAAATCAATCTTTTTGCATAATTAAAATCACACGAATGAGTCATACGTATATTATACATCTGTTCATCTCATATATTGTTGATCCTTTCATAACTAACAAAAATATGTTTTGGTAACCTTCATTTTTTTGTTGCAATGACGGATACAATGTAAAGCGTACAATTTAAAAAGTATGCATACATTTTGAAATACACCAAGAATAGTCATTCATGAAAGAGATCGCATATGAAATGCTAAAAAATGACACGTTTTGACAACAATTCATTTCAAATCTACAAGAGTCAGTTTTGAGTTTTGTCGGGTTGACTTTTTGCTAGTTTTAATCGAAATAAAAGTAGGCGGTTGATTTTTACACAATTAGAAAAAGGTGCAACACGAGAATTTGTTCAAGACATACAGCAGAAATGGATTTTACGTCAAACCCACATTTTCAAAACACTGCTATCATCCATATTTTAAAATACATTTATAAATGGTTATGTATGCAAATTAAGTAGAATTAGATCAGCAAAGATGGCTGAGCAAGTGTCACTCGCGAAAGCTATCTCGAGTGAACTACATGGATTACATTTCTCGTTCCATATTTACTTGTTTCGAGATGGACGTAGTTATACATGTTCCGTTAAAAAGAAAGGAATGTTCTGGAGAAAGTCGTCTCCGAAGATAATCGTTGTAAGAATCACTTACTTGGACTTTTTACCAGCTTAAATCTGAGAAAAAGTGTTTTTATAAATCGAGTTATCCAGATACGAGAATCCAAGAACCTTGGCATGATAGCTTTGAAGTGTCTTTTACGTCAATTCTCACAGACTGTGTACTTTATGTGTTGTATTTGTCTCATGAGCTGACCATTTAGTTTATGTATTTCAATTATTATGAACTTTGCCGTTTTCATTTAGCAGACTTATCAGACATTGCTGAAATGAGGGCTACCTTTTTGCTCCCCTCTTTAGTTTGCTATTTTGAAAGGTACATCCATATAACACATAAAGTACACAGTCTCCGAGAATTGACGTAATATAGTATAGACAGGTTAATGAGTTAGTAAGTATGTACAGAAAATTTTATATTTAGGGGAATTGGCTGGATAGTTTCTATCCAACCTCTTTAAGACTATGCGTGTACCTATAGTAGAAAACCTGCCTTAATTCCGAAAAAGAATTACTTTTGTTTCACTTAGAGGCACAGAATAATGACATTTTTAAGAATTATTTTACTGAATGGCCTATACAGGAAATTAATGGAAACGAAAATGTGTAATAGCTTGTTTTTCCATATTACAAAAACATACGCCCATACAAAAGTTTTATTTTAAGCTCCAATCGTGATAACGTAGATAGGTATTGTAGTGAAGAATATAAAAAATGTGCAATTGAAACGGAGGTAGAGGTAGTTTTTTCTCGCACAAACAAGTAATATCAAAGAAGCACTAAAAAGGATCACTTCAGTTTTGTGAAAGCAATGTAACAAGACACTTTAACTTACAGATTTTTCCTATTTCGTGAAAATGTCACCTATTTCAAACAAATACTTTATTTTTAAATATTGACCTTTTTGTTTTTAAATCATTGACCAATTTGAAAGCAGGAAACTGTCATCAGCAAATTTTTCTTAACGTATTTTAAATTCAATTTGGTACTACAATTTATACATTTCTTTTATATTACACAAAATGTAGCCATTATCATGTAAATTATAAACTTTTGTAAAATATTATATATTTTAGCCAGAAGATACAGAACATTTTAGTGAAACTAATGGCTGCTCAGTAAATAAAGAATAACTTGGTGTTCGAAGCACAAAATTCCAGCAACATTTAATTCTTCATGATTTAATTTTGGAAATAGTGGCAAATGTTAACAAATGACAAACTTTGACAGAGACTCATTTCAGATCTACACGGGTTAGTTTTTAGTTTAGTCGGGTTGACTTTTTGCTAGTTTTAATCGAAATAGAAGTAAGCGGTTGATTTTTACACAATTAGAAAAAGGTCCAACACGAGAATTAGTTCAAGACATTAGTTCAAGAAATGGATTTTACGTCAAGCCCACATTTTCAAAACACTGCTTACATCCATATTTTAAAATACATTTATAAATGGTTATGTATGCAAATTCAGTAGAATTAGATCAGCATAGATGGGTGAGCAAGTGTCACTCACGAAATGTATCTCACGTTAACTACATGGAGTGCATTTACTGTTCTTTATTTACTTGTTTCGATATGGACGCAGTTATATGTTCCGTTAAAAAGAAAGGATTCTTCTGGAAATAGTCGTTGTAAGAATCACTTACTTAGACTTTTTACCAGTTTAATTCTGAGACAACCTATTTTTTAAATCGACTTAGCCAGATATGAGAACCCAACAATCTTTGCACGATGATCTTAAAGTGTCTTTTACGTCAATTCTCTGAGACTGTACTTTATGTGCGGTATCATGTATTTGTATGGATGTACCTTTCAAAATAGCAAACTAAAGAGGGAGCAAAAAGGTAGCCCTCATTTCAGCAATGTATGATAAGTCTGCGAAATGAAATTAGGAAAGCTCATAATAATTGAAATACCTAAAGTAAGTGGTCAGCTCACGAGACAAATACACCACATAAAGTACACAGTCTGTGAGAATTGACGTAAAATAAACTTCAAAACCATCATGCAAAGGTTTTTGGGTTCCCGTATCTCACTAACTCGATTTATAATAGCACTTTTTCTCAGATTTAAGTTGGTGAAAAGTCTGAGTAAGTGATTTTTACAACGACTATCTTCAACACATTCCTTTCTTTTTAAAGGAACATGCATAACTACGTCGATCTCGAAACAAGTTAACATAGAACAGGAAATGTACTCCATATAGTTCATGAGAGATACATTTCCATGACATTTCGTGAGTGATACTTACTCAGCCGTCTATGCTGATCTAATTCTACTTAAATTTGCTTACATAACCAGCTATATTGAGGTAGCACCTAGAATTATTCAGTGTTGTTTTTATTGCTCCTGATGAGGACTTAGGATAAAGTCGAAACGTAGAGCAAATATATTCCGTCGCTTTAACACTCGTTGTTTTCTCTTTATATTAAAATTGGGTTTGATCCCTGATCCGTTTCTGCTGTATGTCTTGAACTAATTCTCGTGTTTGACCCTTTTCCATTCCTGTAAAAATAAACCATTTACTTATCGTTCAATTATAATTCGCAAAAAGTAAACCCGACTAAACTCAAAACTAAAACTAACTCGTGTAGATTTGAAATGAATCTTTGGCCAAAATGTGTCATTTGTTACCATTTCATATGTGATTTCTCTCATAAATAACTATTCCTATGGCTCTTTTGATGGGATATGTGTACGAGATTCATATGAAATTATAAATAACTAATTGAAACAGCATAGGATAATAAGTGTTACAAAATTGTGCAGAGCTCCAGTTTTGGTTTCGACACCTATGGTGACATCTGACACAATCGGCAGAAACCGGT
>JAHZMZ010004872.1:0-25244 GCA_027743805.1 Lepidocyrtoides sp. E14
TACTACATTCACCACTACTACCACCACCACCAAGTGTTCCAGCGCTGTACATCTACCGCCACCACAAATATAGAACGAATGTCGTAGTTTTACAGGAAGAGAGGCAACAAGGTGAAGTAAACCGGAAAGGATTTAATTTAGAGAAAGAAATATGCTTTCGCACTTTCACAAACCATGTTCTCAAACACTATCAAACACGTAGGAACACGGGCCAATGAAACACAATAATAACACTTATGACATTTCATTTCAGGTATTCATTATGTAGCTGCATTAGCACATGAAAACAGTGCTGTTTACTCACAACAAAATATCAAACCGCCTTTCAAAAGAAATTGTAGGCAAAAAATGTACTTTTTCATAACCTTACATCATAAAAATGATGTAGATGGTGCATCAAAAATTTTACTTCTTTTGACTACTTTTTTTGTTCTTTTCATGTTTTCTTCCATTATTTTCATTTATGTCGATTTCTGGATCTAGTAAAAGTAGTAGTAAAAGTTTGTAGTTCTATTCCTGCTCATGTTACACTGCCTCCTCAATTCATTTTTTTACGTCGTGTAGTCGTATTTACCTACCTATGGTGTACTTTTTAATGCCTTGTTTTGCAATAATAAAAAATCACATGCATGCCGCACAACTTGTGTGATGGTAGTGGTTATAGCTACAGTAAAAGTTAGCGTCGCATAATATTTCCTTGCTAATATGTTTTTTTTTCTTTCTTTCTTTTGTACTTTTTTGCACCACTTCCTACAGATTTTACTACTACACGGTTTTGCTTTGAGTTGTGTAGTGGCGGAGGATGAAAAAAAGTTACTCATTTTCAAATAAAAAAGGTGATAGTAGTGGTGTGCTGTGTGCTACTGCTTTTGTACCATACTGCTACTACTATTAATACCAATGTGGGTTTGTCAGTACAGTTTGCCAGCATAAAAGTATAAATTACAGTTGAAAAGGGAAAAACAAAAAGCGTGACTAGAACAAAACAACGACATACATGCATATAACTACCAACCTTCTTAATACAAGCGGCGTTCATCCACCTGTATATTATGTTCTTTTTTCTATGTGCACATTTTTTTAAAAGGTTTCCAGATTGTTATTTACTAGTTACCTTTTTTACACTTTTCTTTAGCCTATTCTTGGGTTACTGCTGTTTGTAGTACACGATACTAGTAATATTAACCGAGCTGCAACCACACGGCACTTTTTGATCTATACAATGGTCAATTTATGGAAGCCAGAAGAATTATTGCGTTTATTTTTATTTCAACTTTTTCCCTCCACTTTTTCAATCAATATTGTTGCCAATCCTTATCATCCACTTGTTTATTTTTTCATATTTACAATTTTGTCCAAATTTTCAAAAAAACAGTAAATGTTTCACGCTCGTGATAAAAGAACATGTATTTTGTTCACTTTTCAAAATAATGAGCCAGTAAAACCATTAATATTCACATTTTTGGTAGTTATTTTTTTAACTTCTGTCGTACATTTATGCAGGTATTAAAAGTTTACTGGATTGTCGTAAAGTACGCGTAAATGCGTTGCTGCAACAACAGTGTCAGTAAATCGGGAAAGGGCTGGTCTTTTCTCACACTCTTCATAATATCAAGCTACACAGTAGCAGCAGCTGTGGTTGGTGCACACACATAATTCTCCTCAAGTGAGAGAAAATTTTCTTTTCTCGTTTCCCTTGCTCATTTTATGCACCCACATTACACTTTTATGCACCTCTAGAATAAGTACAATAATGAACTGAATCGTAAAAAAAAACAGATATACCTACAAAAACCGACATTCATTCATTCACTCACTCACGTAATTGAGCCTTTAAAATGTTTTTAGCATTGAGTCTCAAAGAGCCATTATTCTTTTTCCTTCATGAAACGGTGCATGTCAGTGAAAAAGTACTTTAGTTATGTTGAATGCGTATATATAACTGAAATTACCTGCTGATTACTAACGTAGCCATTTTCCCTCGTCTTAAACCGATTAGACATCACTCGTAAATTTACCTTAAAGTAGTTATGCTTTTCTATAAAAAAAACTGGTAGACACGCATAAAAAATCAGAAGAGGAAGGAAAGTGCACACATTTTCTGAAAAAAATGACAGAAAATGTATTTAAACATGTCGAAGAACGTTTGTATGCTATATTGGTATGGAGGGAGTAAAATTGCCACAAAATATGGTGAGTGACTGAGTTAGTGAGAAATTGCCTAGTTTAAAGGTAATAGTTGAACATTATGTAATATAAAATGAAAAGAAATGGGCTGGCCACCGTAACTACTACCAACACCATCATCACAAAATGGGCGAGAGAGAGAGAGAGAGAGAGGGAATAAAAGTGAGGATGAGATGAGAAAAGATGTGCTAGCCATTTAAAATTGGCCATTCCCTAACATAACTATAACCCTGGTCTCTATTTCTCTTTCTGTGAGTAATAAAAGACAGACCACAGCTGTTAAGACAAATATAAAAGCCGTTTGACCATATGAACAATTTTGTAAGAACTGTCTTTTTTTCTAGTCCCGGTAGACACGTTGGAAAAAGGAATCAAAAACACACACGGACATGCACACATAAAACTACTGAAGTTTCTGCATGAGCCATGCCTTTTGCAATGCAATGTGGCAATTCATGACTGCCCTCTATTTCTCTCATACTATTTCACTGCTGCTTTCTGTTTTTAGGTCTATTTTTAGTGTCATTTCTTCTCTGACAGATGAATTGGGAAATAGCATAGACTACACTAAAATTTGCTGGAAGAAGGAACAAAGGTGCGATGAAGGGCAGATGGTAAGATTGAGGAGACAAATGAAACCGGCAATTAAATGCACAGTATGATTATCTCACAGTAAAAAGATGTTTAATGCCCTCATATTCTGCATAGTACAACGAGGCATCTGACACCGTTCGCATTGTAAATTTTAGGGAACACACTGGAAATTAAAACTGATTGAGTTGGAGAACAATAGAGAGACGTGGGTGAAATTTGAAACAGTGAAACATTAACGCATGAAATTATTAATTTTCTCAAGGCACGCATACCAAGGCGCTAGTAGCATGACATGTATATTTTCCAAGACTGCGAAACACAAGGCACGAACTTTGATTTTGAATTTAAAAAACCTTTAAAATAATTCGAATATTGAATATATATACATACTTTCGTATTTTTATCTGTGGGTGTGCAAATTTTATGTTATTATATTTCCTTCCACCTGAATATAAAGATTATATTTTACCGCAACAATATCCTCTTTTGCCAACAAATTCTTCTTTCATTTTGCTTCTATTGCAAAGTAAGATTGGAGAATAAATTTGCAAAATGCTAACAAAAAAATGCAATTCTTTTCTTCTAGTAAACACACCTCAACAGCAAATATAAAGAACTTAAAAAGAAGTGCATAGAAAAAGTCCCCAATTCACTTGTTCCTACACTAACTAAGAAGTCAAGAGTTGGTCTATTTTGTTGAAGAAAGAGAAAGGAAAAGGAGTTCAAATCCAACATCCAACCTTTTTCCACTTTCTTCCTTACTTTCTCACTAGCCTTCTTTTTTTTGTTTTCTGTTTTTTGTATATAAATACATCTGCCTTTTGTTCCTTTTCATTCTTCTTTTCAAACTCAATTTCAACTGGTACAAGTTTTTTTAAAGAAGATTTTTTTATCTCTTTTGACATGACCCACAACATCACTGTAACAGTGTTACTTGTTCATCTGTTTATAGTGAACTTTTTTCTCGCTTATACCGCGCTCTCTATATATATCTCTCTCTTTCTTTCTCTCTTCAACTTGCACTTTCCTCTTATTCTTGTACGGAAGTAGGAGAAAGAAAGCAAAGAAAAGAACTCTTGACATCTGTACACTATCACCACTCCTACCTTCTCTCCTTAAATAATACTTCATTTTTTTCTGAGAAAAGAATCATGTCCAACTGTCTATCCATAAAGTTGCTAAATATAGCCATTTATACACACGTTTTATGCTTTAGTATCAATGAAAGACGTGAATCAAGGCAGGCTAACAAGCAAACAGTCGTTTGTGTGCACACAATATTAAGAGAGAGTTTCACAAAAGCCAGCTGCTGCTGATAAGAGACAACTTTGTGCTGGGCCCAGATCAATTCAGTATTTATTAACATACGAACAAAAAAAAAAGCCGACAGTTTTCAGCGCTCAGCAAACTAGCTACAATTCAGTTGGTTGATACACAATTACATTGCCTATATTGTCTAGTAAAACATTTATTGTCGGGGAAAGCTAACTGTTATAGGGAAATGGAAAGCTCACGCTTACACCATGTGTTTGCTCTGCTCTTGATCATTAACAGGGAGAGAGTTATTTAGTAGTCATCAAGAAGCATAACGATATAATATGTTTAATTTGCGTCCCGCTTCTGTTTTTGGTAGTGCACTGATGGCAAAATGCGAGGGGAACCTTTTCTAATGAAACATTTTCATCGGTAGCTTTCATACAATTTAGCCAATCGACTCAGAGAAACCGATTAGCTTCTCTATAGACAATCTCAAACTCAAGCGTATAAATATACATCCATGCCGATGGGAATTAATTTTCTACAAGGAGAAAGCAACCCTTTTCTTGGGTGTCCCGAGTTTCTCCTGCTGCTTGGCCGTACACAGAATGTACTAGGAAAGGAAGAACTGGGCTTGAACTGTGCGTGTGCAGCTCCTGTCTCACTGGTTACTAATGAATGTCAGCAGCCGAGCAACTTTTACTACACCATTTTATACAATAAAATAAGTGTGGAAACAGCTTCCGTCTCGGATGATGATGGTGCTAAAGATGGTAATGCCGATGCCGTTGCTGTTACAGCTATTAACTACAAAGAGAGTCATGTATACAATATGTACATGCATGCGTATGGGCTTCGTGCTTTCTCGTATAAAAGAGTTTTAATGAAGAATGAAATGTCTGATACAGTTTAAATGTTTCCCTTGAAAAACTCATTGACCTAAACAAAGTAAGTATGCAAGTAAGTTGGTGAGTAGTAGCAACGTAACTGAATACTTATTATGCAAAAAAAACTAGAATTGAGATGAAAAGAGCGGAAGAAAGCAGTTGATACTGTACTCGGAGCAACTAAGGAAATAGAGAACTAAAGAAAGAGGAACAAATATACAAGACTCGAGACAAGTGCTTGTCAGTGCGTGTTTTGAAACACGCTTCAAAACAGACTGATTAAAACTACATTGCAAAAAGTAAACTAGCCCTGAAAAGGCAGCAGATCTGCTGAGTTCGTTTGAAAGAGCAACGAAAAAAGCTAAAGAACAAAGAGAAATAGTGTTGGGTGTACGCGTATTTTGGAATGAAATAAAAAGTTATACGCATACCCACACACACACACAAACATTATAATAATAGTAGTGAGTGAAACGGACGGAAGAAAGGCGAGAGAGAATGAGGCAACTGCTGTCTGAACTCTCTCTCTTAATAACAACAGGGCTTTGAAAACCTAGAGGAAGAAGAAAAAGGAGAAGAGGAAGGGAGCATGGTAGAAAAGCTTAATTTGATTCCTAGTTTAACGTAATTCTCTCCTCTTTCTCTATTATATTTTTTCTCTTCTTTACAGCCCTCTGGCTTCCTTTCTTGCTCTATGCTCTGCTCTCAAAATCAGAAGCATCTTTTCAACTTTTTCTTCGTCTTTTACTTTTGCTATTCCTGTTTCCCTGCTTGTTTCCCTTGTTGTTGTGAGTGAGTGGCAGCACAAACATTGGGCAGTAAGGACAACGGTCATGGCGGCGGCTGTACTTTGCATTCTTTTCTCCTGTAAACCTACCTATTTTGTTGACTTTCCAAAAAAAATTTGTAAGCACATAACTGTCTAATGTCAGTGCATTCTGTTCTCTGTCTACTCTTTTATGAATTTTTTGCAGTGTCTTAGCTAAGACCCTACTTTGATGTCACAAGACAAGCTGGATACATAGTATTCATGCATATCCGTTATACTACCAACTACACCAATACCTACTTTCCCTTGCATATAACTTTCGATTCAAATAGAGGTGAAATTTGAAATGCAAACAGTTGACAAACAGACAAGCATGAGTGGGGCGGAAGTTTGTTTTGCAAACTTTACATTATTCCCCTCGTCCTAGATTTCTAAATTGAGTAATATAATGACTGATATAAAAGGTATAGTTATCACAAAGTCATGCTTATAATTTATACAAGCATCACCACTAGTGTTGCTGAATGAACTGAATGAAATTGAATTAAATTAATGACAGTAGTCATCAGATTACAGAAGCGGAAACAAAGTAGGCAGCATATAGTTCAGGTACTCACTAAATAATAAAATCTTTTGGTATTACGTAAATATTTAACTTTTATGTGGCTAATAATTATCGAATTGGGTCAACAAACATATCACCGCATTGTTTACTATGCTTTTACACGTGTGATTGGCAAACTGTTTTTAAAACCAGCTACGACACACTCTTGACTTTTATCATTACTTTGCTGTTTACAACGACCACCGTCAGTTGCTTTTATTTTTTTCCCACTTGTTTTTTCCACATACTGACATCTTTACTTCAGCTTGAAGCTTTATATGAATATAGAAATCAGTACCTGTATTGATTCATTTCTGCTATTACCTCTGTATATTAAAAAGACACAATGTACTCGCTGACGTACAAAATTAATTAACTACATTTCATCCTTATCCATGTGAGAGGATAATTTTAAACATAACTAAAGTTCATTGTCATGCATAGCAACCTAACATTATTATAATACTAATAATTACTATCATACTGTTCCGTCAGCTTTATTCATTCCATGCATTATTTATAACACACTTACTTATTCAGTATGGCACTGTCATTTTAACTCAACCCGTTTCTCCCTTGTTCAATTCATTCACAAAGAATATAAGTGTATACTTTTAAAAGTTTTGCTACATAGCAAAGTTTTAAAATAATATTCTAATGTTGTTACAGGTTTTCAGAGAGGTAAACCTGGTCGGCGTCTTAGAGAAAGTTATGATTTTGTTTACGTAAATTGTTCTTACCTTTTCTCCAATGAGCACCATCCACAGTAAGGATCCCTGGAGTTTAGACAGGTGCTGCAGTTTGTATGTCTTTCACATTGCTCCACTCGAATTTTGATAACCTGAGTGAAAAAGAAGAAAAAACAAAAACCACATTGAAATTAGCATACGACTTTACAAGTAACATGAACACATTCCTTTTTCAAGCTGGAAATGAATGCTGCATTGAAGCAAAAAGAGAGAGGAGAATACACACTTTTTCCATGCCGAATACTCACAGCTCAGCCAGTCAAAGGCTGAATAAAACAGCTGAATAATCATCAATTCCATAGACAATTTTCAATGAAGCAAAGACATTGAACCAAAAACTTCAAAAAAAAGAGAGAGAGAATATCTGCTATGCTCTCTTCACTCTTCCATCCAGTGTCTACTCATCCGACCTAGTCTGCCCTTAATTCTTTCTCTGATCTTTCTGCAGAAATCAAACTTCACATGAAAATGTGAAGTATATTCATTTTGACATGACATACATAAAACATACAGCATAAAAAAGTGGGTTGTCAGTAAGCTTCAAATAAAAAAAGTATTTCTATTGCTTCCCGTATGTTGAAAAATATGTCATTAGAAATTATAGGTTTCTTAACATTACTATTTTCTGCACAGCTACTAAACCAACTCCAGTATCCGTGCTATGTAAGCAAGTGCAGTAATGATCATGATTATCATCATCATCATCATCATCGCCATCAGTATCAGCAGCAACACGACCTGACTTGACTACCTCTCAGAAATTCAAACATGCAGCCACTCGACGATATGGAAGCAGTCCAGTACAATGCTACGATGATCACGGTGATGATGACTGTAAAGACTTTCTCTATCTACCCCTTTATACACGCACGAGCTAACTTGTTTTATATGTAGTGAGAAACAAGCAACTGGTGCAGAATCAATGTGGATATACTCAGATTTAAAAAGAGAAAGTGAAATGAGAAAAACGAGTACCTATTATACCGTAATGAATACATTTACGATGGGGATTGTCACAAGTAGGATTTATATACACAGTACACTATTATTAGCAACATTATATCAGTAAACCATAGAATTTGAATAAAAAATGGCATTTGCTAGTATGTATTCTCTTTTATTGTGTGATAAGTATGGTCGGTATTAGATTCAGAGAATGTTCATGTTTCTATACGAAGGGTTCAATAAAATAATGAGGATAAAACATTTCAGTAGATTCTATGAATAAAATATGCATATGCATAATTAGTACTCTAGTACGAAAGCAATGCACTGCTTGATAATGATATGGTAAAAACTGGCAAAGAAACTGATAATACTGCTCCAAACGGAAACAGTGCCAAGGTATTATTAGCCCATCTGTTATCTACTTATGAACTGGATTTGAAAAAGGATTTTGGCTTTTAGAATCGAACAAATCAACCAGGAATTAAAATGACAAGTCATAGTTCAAGTATTCTTCATTTATTTCAGATGTTGGCTTTATAATGATTTGGTGGAAAATAATGAGTATGTAGATTTGTTTGCGTAGGTATAATATTTATTTATGAAATAGACTAAATTTAATAAACTATGAGATGTACCTATCAGAGAAACGCTAGTGTTTTCTTTCATTAATTTTATTTGAGTAATGGTAGCTTAGCTTGGGCATGGCCAATGAACTTATTTAAGCATTGGCCCAAATAAAATTGTTCAGTTCAGTAGTCAAGTTTTACTTGAAAGCGATAAATGGAGAAATTTGGTCACCCAAAAACATAGCTTTGCTTCAAACTAAAAGTAGTTTTTTATTAAACTGAACAATCATTCTGTGCAAATGCATAGTATTCATACATACCTAAATGGGCTTTTAAAAAGTCAAAAAATAACTAGGTTAGTAACAAGTGGAAAATTTGTAGGCTTCACTATTTGCAAGTCCCTATTCCAAACAAAAACTTGTACTTGTCGTCTTTCTGTAATTCAATTCAACTCGAATGTATGTACATATGCAGAAAAAAATAATATAAAAAAATAAACTGCCTTATGAAACCATGTAAAAAGCTTATCAAGACAGAAAATATCGTGCAAAATAAAGGAGAACCACTATTTTAGATGGTGAGTTTCGTAATGTACACTTTTTCAGCCTATAGCAACAGCAACAACAAGAGGACGATGAAGGAGTGGAGTGCTGGCCAAGAATGGAGTTCCGTTCTAACTTATTAGCATATAAATAAATAATAAGACTCCTTCAACATTAATCCTCTTATATGGCAGTTTAATGCGGGCAACACGACAATATATTTATTCCTCACAGTCCCCATCATCTTAAAAATAATGGTGACAAAAGAGCGTAGTTGAAAAAGTCCTTTAATTTCTCGTCTATTCTTATTCACAATGCATTGTAGGAACTGCAGCGTTAATAAATATGAATTAGTGAAATGTTTTTTTTATTAAATACCATAATATACCATTCGTAGGTGACAGGCATTTAAATTTACAAAATCCTGGACAAGTTTATTTGAAGCTCATGTTATGAAAAACTAATATCTACATACATACGTCATTCAAGAGCAAAGTGTTTTGCTGTTATGTGTATTTAATGGAGTAAATTAAGTCTTTCAAAAATTCATATGCAATTATTTCACTTTTTTACATTTGATTATTACCTCCATCAAAAAAAAGAGCGACTACTATCATCATCATCATTCTCTGTCGTTTAATTAGAATGTGACGGTGATGGTGATAAATATGCAGTTGATATAATACCTATGTACATAATATGCACATGCTCCACCACACACTCACCAGCATAATAGCGCCACAAAGTACAATAGCACAGCCACCATAATAATTGTGAGCAGAAAGTACTCTTGAGAAACTTGCTAAAGTAGAGCCAAAAGTGGTGGTTTTGGTTTCTTCTCCCTCCAGAGCAAAGAGTAAGTACTCCTGGGATGAATGAGCCTCATCGACATCGTGTCGTGTCACATTCATTAAATTATAACACCAGAAAAAAAATTCTTTCACTAGTCGTCATCATCATCATCATCCTCCTCGCAGGATGTCAAGTTGTCAAGTGTTAAATTTCATTTTCTCTGTTACATATACCGGCGGCAGTGCGACAAACGGTAGACATTTTTTTCAGGTGTGGTGTGCGTGTAGTTTTATGGAAACATGTACCACGTAATAATAACATTATGTTCTCAGAAAGGTTATTACTGCTGTTGCTCTCTCAAAACATGTGTTAATCTACAAAATAATAACACCAGTAACTTTATTTTATATAAAGTAGCATATACATAATCCCCAGTCAACCCTCCATATTGTATGTAAACGAAACTGTACTTACTTCACATTTGTGAGTATTCACTTGTCGGAATATTAATAATAGTGGCAAGCTGAAACGAAGCGTGTTGCATTACACGTTTTGGGTGTGCAGCTTATGGAAAAGGCAAACGTCAATAATAATGCAATCTCAAGTGAAAATTTACGGTTGCACACTTTCCCCAAAATATGCAAAACAGTATTGTACTCGTCGATATGGTCACTGCTCTCTTTGCTGCTGATACGTAAAAACATAAAATTTGTAGAGTTTCTCTAAATAATATACTAGCAACTAGGTATCCACATTTATATTCATAATTCATTGTGGTATAGTATGCAAAAGTTAAAAAGTAAAACGCACACCGTTGAATTTATAGTGTTTCAATGGAATGAAGTAGGCTTGAGTAACCCTAGAATAATAATAATACTGTCGATCATCAAAATGTAATAACATGCATTATTACTCTGCTGGTGTGGCTTTTTACACACAGCAACTGCACCAGTGGTATACTAGTATGTATGTTTAAGTGCACTCAGCACTAACCAATCGCAATCACTAGTTCATTAAATCAGCGTTAATTTATTGTCCCTGTGCACATCATACATATTCCCGAACCACATATGACACTTCTTTTAACAGGGGCTTACATAAAATATCCGTATGAACGGACAATTATGCAACATGTTATGCAAAAGAGGGGTTGTTTTGGTGTGAAAGGAAATTTTATCTTTGCCTTTCATCGGCAACAGCCGCCGTGACTTTAAATACAGACTGTCCAGAGTTTACATTACACTTCATCATCTTAATTTTAGAGTGTGTGTGAGAATTTGAGTGAAAATCTAGACCGTTGGACCGTAGATTATGGAAGTTGAATTGCTTTTTATTATTACTAAAAATTAAAAATTAAATGCATAATAGATATGTTCAACTGACAGTGTTTTACACTGTGCAACCTAGACGCCGCAAAATTGATTTTTAAGACAAAACAAGCTCATTACATTAGTAGATCCTTCATGGACTGAAACAAGAAGATGGTTTGTTCACTTATTGGTATGGAATGTAAAAATTGTGCATATAATGAAAACACTTTTGAGTAAAACACGATGGCTGAACAAAAGTTTCATTCATGAGCTCCTTCTAATCTAATACATTAAAATAAAATAAACATTATGAACTCATCGTTGATTGCGTAGTGCAATAATATATACTTTTTTTAAAAATATCCTATACGCCACACGTATGTCGACACATAAAATCGAACAAAAATGATAACTGCGATCCTCCCAATTTTATAAAACTTGAATCTACGTTATTGCTAGGGAGTTTCAAATGCATTCCAGTATTTCTCATAATATTTTGTGTAGGTATTTACACAATATGTAAGTTCAACTATTTGCTTTACCTTTTGTAACACTGTGCAACCTAGACGCCGGAAAATTGATTTTTATGACAAAACAAGTATGCAACGTCAGTAGATCCTTCATGGACTGAAACAAGATGGTTTGTAGTCTTATTTGTGTGTAATGTAAAAATTATACATGATATGGAAAAAAAATTCTGTAAAACATGATGGTTGAACAAGCGTTTCATCCATGAGCGCCTTCTAATCTAACACATTAAAATAAACATTATTAACTCACCATTTATTGCGTAGTGCAATAAAATGCACATTATTTTTAAAATATTCTATACGCCACACGTAAGTTGACAGATAAAATCGACTAGAAATGATTTTTGCAATCCTTCCAAATTTATAAAACTTGAATCTACATTATTATTGAAGAATTTGAACTACTTCCTAGAATTATTACTAATAACTTTGGTAGGTATTTATATAATCGATGAGTTCAACTATTTATTTTACCTTTGCACTGTGCAACCTAGACGCCGCAAAATTGATTTTTACGACAAAAAAAGTATAGAGCAAACGCAGATCCTTCATGGACTGAAACAAGGTATTGGTTACAGTTGTCTTACTGGTGTGGAATATGAAGCATTAAAAACTGTGCATGTATGGATGCATGAAAATTTTATTTTCTGCATTTTTAGTTAGTGCTTATCTTTGAAATCAGCCAGCAGGAGCACATCGTAAAAAGTGTACTAAATATTTCAACATGAACATAGATGTACGTAGGTACAAACAGTTTGGACATTTATTGTTTATTTATTTGACTGGCTGTAAAACACCTTGTATGCAAACATCAAGCCTTTTCTCGGTGGAGCAATACCATAGATTAAAACAAGTGTCCCTTTCTCCTTCTCTGTAACTCGGCTTGCACACTGTCACCGTTTTTATGATTTTTAGCATCAAGAACCTACTAAAAGTCCACGTCAACTTCATGTACACCTAGTACATAAAATCATGTATTCATGTGTATTATGAACCCACCTAAATACTGAACTAACGCATGGTCTCAATAGTTTTGAAAAAAAAACAATATAATTTTTCTATGCTTAATTTAAGGCTCCTAGAACAAAACTCATGCATGCCAAAAACAGCACTATTTTTCTAAGTTAATGACTTTTTCAATGCTTAGAGCATTCACTTGCTTATGAAAAACAAGATATGGAAACTAATAAACTACCGAAAGCGGGATGCTATAGATAATTGAAGTGTTTTTACATGAAGAAGACATGATCATTTAAGTAAATAATGAAGATCACTTAACTAGATGATCACTTAATTTATTACCCATGATTGCTGCAAAAAGTTATCAAATTTCCAATCCATATCAAAGCATCAAATATAAAATTTAATTTTCGTCATTTAGAAAGCATGCGATCAGGAAGCAACCACTCCCTCCAACCACCCTCCCCCAACTACACTCCCTCAGCCCCCTTCGAGATTTCGCTTTACTGACATACGGCGACCCGTCGACCCATGATTGCTAAACAAAAAATGATCAGATTTCTGATTTTGATTCTGTATCGAAATATCGAAAAAAAAACTGTCATTTAAAAAGCATACGGCCAGTTTACCCCTCCCTCCTGTCGATCTTTCTCTCTGCTGGCCAGACGGTGACCCGCAGAGTATAGTTATAGTTCATAGACTTCGTGACCACACATGCACACAGACAAACATTTTAATCTCATTAACTATCTTACAGCACTGAAATGTTCTTCATAGTTAATAGCAATGTAACGACGAATTTTTAATGCAAGCAAATATAGTAGTAGTAGTGATGATGACGACAGTGCAGTGGTAGGCTAGTGCAGTGGAACTGCTACACGATTCGATGAGATTTTGAAAAGTGCACTGCACTTCTCCTTTCCAGTCCACTAGGCTAAGAAACGAGTGAAATAAAATGCACGAGCCCTTTCTTCCTTTTCCTCCAACTTTTTTTCTCAGCTCGTTGAAGAAAAACACAGGCTTTATTCATTCTCCAGTAACTACGTATTACTTTTTTCCACCATTCTCCCATACTTTTTTTTCTATGACAGCATAGCCCATGGATATGAACTTCATAGCGTCCATCTATTTACTACTGCTCTTTCATTTTGTAACTTTTATTGTTGTGGAGAGGTAGGGAGCAAAGGAAGAAAACTTTCTTCCCTCATTTTCAACTTTCTTTTCAACATCATCCCTGGCCAGGGGAAAAAATACGACGAATCAAGTAAACTCTATAATGTGTAGTGTACCTAAAAATGGAAGGCATAAGCCTTGCTTTTTTCTCTTTTGGTGAATAGCCGTCAATTCAAACTTGCTTTTTAACCAGATTCTCTTTCTTCCTTGTAATTCTTTCCTTTTTTACTTTGCACCGCCACAAAGAGAGAAAAAATATAAGGGAAATGTTGTAGTTTGTGTATGTAGTAGTAGTGTATGAGAGATGCAAGTTATAAATGAAAGTGCTTGTTACTAGAGAGTTTGTATTAATAATAAGCATACTTGGTGAAAATACTTGGAACCTGGGTATGGTTTGATGACGAGAGATGATGATGATGACGATGATGATGATAAGATGAGATATATTTTATTTGTCAGCTGGCAACAACAGCAATAGCAAAAAAACAGTTTCTTTTTCTTTTTTACGACGTGTTGGCTGACTTGTCTTAAAACTTTTGTAAGTCATACGCCAAAAAATCTTATTTTTTTTGCTTGTTAGCGGGCTATAATAATACATGGTATGGTACTTGATATCTGCCTTCAGAGTACCCAACTGCATGCAACCTTCAGTCAACTAACAAAAAAGAGTGCATGCTAGAGTCTTATACTACTACTACTATGATTCTTATTATTATTGAATAGATAATAAATAAAAAAGTAGTTGAAGAAATGGATAATACTTATGTACAAGTTGTGCTATTGCAGTTGTTTACGTGGGAACATACATTTTGATGCTTGATTTTTTCTTGGAAAATTTTCTTATCCCGCAAAAAAATATATGACGCATTTGTGAACGAGTTATGTTTTCCCCAAAATCACCAAAACAGTCTCTGTAAAAACGCCGCATGCTGTATCCGCTTTTCGGAGAAAGCATAAGAAAATCCCTGTATCATCATTATATATCAACTCAAGTTGGGATATGAGGGAAAAAACCATAAAACGAGAATGGTAAGAGAAATACAATGCTGCTGTCATCATGATAGTGAGAAAGGCTAAATTTGAAAATTATGTTAGCAGTTGAAAAAAGAAAATGTTGTTGACTGCCTGGCTTGGCACGCGTACTCCAGTTTTTCCACAACAGCAAGCGGCAGTTCAGTTGAAAACACGGAGAAAGAAAAGAAGTTAGGACAGTGAGGGAAAACGATTATGATAATTTTATAAGGTGGGCAACAACCAAGCAACGGGAGAAATCATAACAGTTACAAACAAAAATATAGAAAAGATATGTTTTGTACATACGACGATGTTAATATAAACATTGGTATTCCTGTTGTGTAACCACACGAGCAGATAAACACGTAGATAGATAGGTACAACTCCTTGTATGTAAGGTAGAAACCCTTACAATTTCTTGTGATAAGCATGGTCACATGTATTCATTCGAAAGAGTGATCCAAATAACCACTCAATTTCCGCCTAACAAACAGGACTTCAATAGGTAAAAGTAGGGAGGGACCAAGACTGTAGAGCAAGTTGCAGGAGCAATTCACTTTGATGGTGCGGATATAAAAATAATATTGAGAAAGGATGAAAAGAAGGAGAAATAGAAAAGCAATGGAATAAAAATGATGATGAGGATGATGATGACCAAGAGGGACAGACAGAAACACTGATACGATGAAGATGTTATATGTAGTTGCTAGATGTAGGATGAAAGATGGTTTGTATACCTCTACTACCTTTGTATATACATGGATTAAAGTTAAGTATGATTATTAGAATGGGAATGGATGATGATTATTACGGTCACTGTTTCCAGTTATTTCTGTATGAACATCAATTGCAAAAGTATAGACTTGAAAGCATGTGTGTATAAATCTATAATAATAGTAACCACGTTTTATATAAATTTGATATACATATAAAAAGCTGACTGTTGGTAGCCAGAAGCACGCATATGTACAGTGCACAACGACAACTCTTGAAAGAGAGCCTGAGAAAATGAAAGAGGGTAGCAAGCAGAGGGTCGAAAGAAGAAAAGGAAGAAAGGGAAAATAATAATAATAATAATAATGATAAAATAAAATTGTATGACACGTCAGTCGAAAGTATATAGTATGGATGTGTAAGTACCTTGTTAGTGCTAAGGACGTAAAGATGATGACCAAGGGGATCGACAATGGTGTCCGGCAAAATGGGAAAACCCGGGTCCACCTCAACATCCTCATAATGGTCCACTCGACTCGCGGATGACAGCAAAACCTAAAAGGAAAAGAAGGCAATTCAACCCAATTATATTTTTATGCTTACAAAACAACTACTGATATTCAAAACATTGTTAATGTTTATTTTTGTCATTATTCTATGTTTCTGTGAACTATTTGTGATGTCCACCATTGACTTCAAGCAAACCTAAAATCCTCTCTTTTTCTTATTGTCACTCTACTTGCTTCTGTTCTGTTTGAGTGACTACAAACAGAACATGAAGTGTCCATTTTTTTTATAATCCTGTTAGTCAAACCATATCATAGCTAGTCGCACTGTATCATCTCATTAAAATAAATAACATCCAATATGTCACTTTCCCAATAACATTTCGCATATTATACATTGTGCTTAGTGTATTGCTGTTAGCAAAAAAAAGGCTTATTTATTTTTCATGGCTTCCTTTCCAGCAAATCAGGACATTTCTCTCGTTTCACTTCTGAGTGCCTTCATCAGAAATAAGGCCAATTTACGGGAGTTGACAGGGTCAATATGAAAATATGATACATTATTATTGTACAATTACACCTTCCTGGTAAATATGTGTAACATCACTCTCTGGTGACATCAACCGTGCATCTTGACATATTCCCCGCAGATTGCAAGTGTTTTGAACCATCAAACAATCATCACTTTCTCCAACAAGTTTTGTGAACTCAGCGAGGAAGAAAGAACATAGAGTTTGTTGTTGCGGCCGTGAACATTTGTTCCAGCCGCATGACACACACTCAACCCATGACAAGTAATAGAGGGGTATGTACAAAGGTTTGTGTAGCCTTTTCTAAAGAGAAAATAGAGTGTGTGCTAAAGGTCCAAGGGAAAGGGAGAGACACTGGAATATGGACTAATGTGGGATTCGCAGTGGGCCAAGTAAATAACTTTTCCATTTCCTCGCATGTCCCAATACTCAAATTTTTCTCTGTACTACACATTCCGCAGTCCCCACATGCATGCACTACCTCTCAGACTTTTTTTTTGTTGTCCAACAAGATGCCTCCTCGCTTGAATGACCTGACTGTCAGAAGGAGCGAGGAAAGGATGGTAAGTGACTTTGCTGCTGAAAAGAGATTCCAGATTGTGTGTTTGGTTTGTAAATGAATGCTAAAATGTGTAGTACACGTTTTTCCTCTTGATCTGCTGCTGTGAGCCTTGCCAATTTTCTTTATGCAATCTGCTAATGCTGTGTACTTCCTATTCGTGTCATTTGTGCTTAAGCTCACGCAGTAAGCCATGTGTTCACCATGCCTGCCATGTGATGTTCAATGCACTGCTTCTACATACTGAAATTATTTATGTGGCCCAAATTCTCCAAAAAATTTCCAATACCATCATACCTCAACGCAAAATATTATTACGCACTATGATAACTACCAAAAACAAGAAAAAGGAGACACGCACGCACGGCTGAAAAAACAAGTAAGTTATTACAGGTGTTTACAAACGACAGCAAAGCGCAATACTCAATCTAATCTACCATTTGCTTGGGTTATTGTTACAGTAAAAACATTGAACGATATTAGTGTAACACCCATTTATTTCCACCAGGTGATGCATGATGATAAAGAGAAATATATATACTGAATACATCTGTATCGTATAATATCAATAGTATACTAACGCATTATACGTATTCATATCGTATTTTTACGCGAGCTACAAATGAATAATGACACAATGTATATATCATCTCTTATATTTTCCGGAAAAAAATTTTCCCCTGCTTTCCTACAAGTATTATATGGCTGCAATATTACTTACTAGCGAGTAAATTGGATAGAATGGAAAGCGGCAGGGTTGTTGAGAAAATTTGTAAAAGTGCTCACTAGAGAATAAAAAAATATAAAAACCGTGTACATAAACATTATGAGTATGTAGACATATTTAAGTGCTATCTATCTGTATCCATGGAGTTATATCCAAAAAAACACACAAGCAAGCACTAGCTTACGAACCTCAGTAAAAAAAGGGTCTATAATAACTACAACACCACGTAAAAATTGAACAAGAGATGCGTATATTCCTAGAGAGGTTTGGCGTATGCTTATGAAGAAATAAAAAATGATTATGGTACTTCAATAATTTATAATGCCTGTCTGTATAATACTCCTCTCTGCCAAAGAATGATAATATGCTGCTCAGTCAACATTCTCTATCACCATCCTTCTCATTTTTACCGGTATAATAACAATAATACTAATATCAGGAGAGGCGATGGATGATAGTAGCAAAAGTAATAGTGTGTTACACCAGATAGTGTTACAGCAACAACAATAACAGCCTCAATCCTTCCTTGACAATAATAAATGTTCAGTATTTAGCGGTAAGTGTGATCAAATCACAAATATAAAACACTACAGCATACACCCTCACAAAAGTTAGGATTCTCAGAAAGTAAGCGCTTCCTTTTCCTCCTCCATACCGCACTCTACAACTTTTTGCTTATTGTATTGCATTCTTATTAGCTGTTTTACTATTATTGTTGTTTTTTGCTACTGCTGCTGTTATTAGGATTATTATTCTGATCTATTCTGAAACTCCCACCAACACCAACATCCTCATCGTCAAACACCTTTGTTCTATTTATCTCGGTACGAAAAGGCATAATAAAATGGAAAAGGCAGTAGTAATGGGAATACACAATTTTAGATCTTCTTTTCGTGCCATGTACCGTCGTGTGGTGTCCTCCTACTGGAAAATTCATGCCCAAATTATTTATCCGTTTGACGCGCATTCCCACAGGGACAGGATATATAAAAGTGAAATATAAGTAATGTATATGGAACATCATCACGCCATATTACAAAATAACCTACCTATATAATCCACCGCCACCAACCAACCACCACACACCTCCATTCATCTTTTTCCGTACAAAAAAAACGTACTCTCTGCTTTTGCACTTATATTATTATTATATGCATGCGTCTCTAAAATGCATGCATGTGTCATGGCCATCAGTTATAATAACATTCAGTCATGCATGTATCTCTGGAGACAAGATTAATACGAGCTTGTTTCACGACGACATTCATTTGCCTCAGTGAATCAAATGGATTGCTTGCTTGCTTACTCAAAGTATAATATTTGAAATGGCATTAGTACACAAATTTATATACACGGAAGGATGAAGATGAGGCACTAATACCACTACTAATAATAATAGGTAAATAAAACGGGCAAATGTTTAATAATAACGTGTTTGCATTCATAACATTATAGCCAATCTACTAGTGCGGTGATCAGGACGATTGTGATGGAAAGAAACCGAAAAATGAAAAAAGCTGGTTGCTTCCATTCTGGTGTATCAAGAGAAGTCAAGTGAAATTCACGATGAATAATAATAGGATGATGTAGTAGTGCACTTGAACTAATACTGGAAACGACGGGGATGGTGGTGGAGGTAGCAGTGGTGTGCATAGCAGCAGCAGAGTAATAGGAGCGGAGGATACGCCTTCCTTTAATAAGGTAAATCATGTTGCATGGCTTCGTCGATAAATGATCCCATCGATTGCGACAAGATTTGAACCGAGTGGGCAAACGTGAAATGGGTCTAACTTCCAAAAAAAGTAACTTAAACTTTTTCTCGATTGATTCTGACAACAAGCATGTTGTAGTAATATTCTTTTATTGATGATGACGATGATACACACTACACACACAAGAAGACAAAATATTGGCTAGGTACTTCTCTCTTTCTTAGAGTCGGAGCATAAAACATCTTCACCGCCAACGTGTCTACTGTATTCCATATAAGTGGATCAACACACTTGTGAAACACATGAGATGAAAACTAAGGAAAAAAAGCAAAGAAACTGCATGTATTCAGTTACATGACTTTTGAAATCAGTTCGTTTTCTTCCACTTGTAAGTACACTCTAGTGTAGCCAGAGCAGTTTGTTCGCTGACAAAATAGTATTAGCAATAGCTTTCATCTTGCCTTTATTCAAGTAGAAAAAAAAACTTGCTTACATGGAGGTGGATCACTATCAACTATCATTATTATACTAATGCTTATGTCATACACCGTGGGTGGCAGTACCACCATCTGATTTGAGACAAGCGTGTTCACAAAGCCGTGTAATTTTGATGAAGTAAAATATTACTTTCGCTTGAAAACACACTTTAAAACAGCCCTTACCAGTTGCTCACTCTTTGTCCCTATCGCCAACTCTCACTCCCTGTCTGTCTACAATTTCCGTTTTTTTTTCTTGTCATATCAATTGACAAGCATTTGAGCTCTGTTACATTACACCGTGTCGTTCGTTAGTGCAAATGTGCGTTAGTACTATGTGTGTGTGCTGTGTATGTACGCGCGCTCACAAGCAGAGCTTGTATCCCCATTTTAAAATTGTATTTTCATACTTCGATAGATAGATTAACCACGACAAATACGAGTTCAAAAGATTTTTCTTCTTCCCTATTTCTTTTACAAAATAAACCAATAAATAAGTGTATATACAGAATGAACACGGCTTATGCGCATAATATTCTTTTCTGCAATCGTAAAATGTAATTTTAGAACTTTCTATTCCAGTCATTTGGAAATTTATTGTAAGTTTGGTTTTATTTTATCATGATCGCTTCTCTAAATGGTGGTAGAATCAAGCTCATCACCAAGAAAAATATAAACCAGAGTTTGTGTGAGAGAGAAGAAAAAAAACGGCAAAGCGAAATGAATAAAAAACGAAAAATATTACATGATAATATGTCATTTGACAGGAAAGCCGTGCCATAGATTAAAGCCATTATTTTAGCTTCTCCATTTTACTCACATTTCCCTCATGCCATGCCATGCCACGAACAAACAGCAGCAGCAGCGGCAAAGACCGGTGAACCAATGTAAAAAATTTAACAACAACACTTTTTCTCTCTTAAAGTGACACGCATATATCCAACAGCAGTAACGGCACCGCCGTTACTTAAACCCGTTCCTTATGCTTTTTTTTCGTCGATTTTCTTAGGTACTATAATCGTGAAGAAGACTAAAAAGGCAAGTGAGTGAGAGAAAAAAAGAAAGAAAGAACGAACAAAATAGTCGGCATGGCAGTGGTGTTGGTGATGCGTATGTATACTTTATAAAGGTGCTTATAGCCTGCTGCCTGTGCATGAACACCCGCTCAAAAAAGACGAACATTATAGAAAAATCGATAAGCATAAAAAGCGATCCCATAATTCCTTAACCTATATACGTATACATACAGAACCATTATTTTTTGTCTCCAGATAGCCAAAGGACATGGAATAAGTGCAAAAAAAGTCAAGTCAAAGGGAAACAAGGAAAGACTTTGTGATAGGGCTTTACACCCCGCATTGCCCTTGATCTGTCGAGTGATAAAAAATAGTATTACTTATATAAAAAAAGTCGCGAAAAACAGGCTGAAGTACGACGAGGAGCAATTCTCCAACACTGTTACTTTCTTCCACAAAAAGACAAAATAATATTTTTCCATGCAAACAACAACATCAGCAGTAGCAGCAGAGAAAAGTGGTAATATAGCAGCAAGAAGCCAGCAAGTAAAAAAACCTAAGGCAAAAACAGAGACAGAGAAAAAGAGTAAAAAAAAAAGATTTCCTCTTTGCTATTCTATGTACACTTTAGGTACTTACAAACAAAGACAGAAGAAAAAAAACGTCGTATAATATTCTTCATCTATTTATATACATTTTTTAGTTATTTTCGTTACTTCCTTTGAAGATGGGAAACAGAAGAAGAGTAAATAGCGCACTTGAGCAGCATTGTTCAGAATTCTCTTCGTTTATTTCTTCGAGGTACTACATACACAAGTACTTGAGAAGACAATGCTGCAAAAAAGAGTGGTTGTTGTAGCTATCGAAGTAGATGTGGTGGTCGTAGATTTTGTTGTTGTAACAGCAGTACACTATTTACTTTTCCTATAATATATTGTTTCAATGAAAAAAGTAGAAGGAGAGAGAAAGTAGGTAGTACGTGGAAACAGCTGCTGATTTCGATATTCATAATGATTACAATAAAGTTCAAGTATTTTGGGACAAGCCAACCAACCGACCGAACCGACCGAACAAACCTACTTTCCTTCCATTTGAGAAAAGGAAACATATTATTTTCTATCCGAGTAAATCCTTGTGCGGTACAGCGTTTTTTTTTGTGTGAAGAAATTCATTTTTCGTCCGAGTGTATCAATGAAAAGAAAACATGAACAATTTTTTCTTTGGATTGGCCACCTTCTAAAAACATGGAATTGTATTTAATTGGAATTTTAAAACAGAGGGAACTGAGAAAGGCGATCAGGGCTTTGATTTTCTGCTACAAGGATGTTGATGATAGGATAATGCAGACATGCTGCCGCCATGCTGATGATATTTAACTATCTTGTTGAGTTATCAAATGCAATTTGTTGAATTTTCATTAGATGACTACTGTAAGTGTAATAGGGTAAATGGATAAAGTCAAAGCCACAAAGTAAATAAGCTATCTGTCTCGATATCAACTTATCTCTAGTTTGTCTACATTGCTTGTGTGCACTCACTACAAACTGATTTGATGGCAGTTCAGCACTAGTTACAGTATGATAATATCATTCAGTCGGAGAAAAGGATGGGAATAACCCATTTACCCAGATTGAGATCTGAATGAGATTGTATTGATGATTGTAGATAGTTATACTTTCTACAAACACGAGTATACATACAACATATATTCGTAGAAAGAGATCAACCAGGAGAGAAATACAACGCAATGAAATTAAAATTGAACCTTTGGGACCAGCCAAGTGTACCATTTTCTGTTCCATGAAATTGGATTTTCAAAAAAGAATATAAATTCTACATAAACTTGTGCACAAATACATATCATCATCAGTCACATCTTTCTCAACATCAAGTGCCAGTGCAGTTTATTGATTGTCCGGTTGATGTCTGTTTGTTTGCGCTCTAGTAACTAAACAAGAGTTGATGAACTTAAGAGTGTTATATGTCATCAATCGAAAGCTTACTACTACAAGTGCATCATTTTATTACAAAACGTTTGGAATATTTCTTAGCAGTTTTCACTGCTTGATGATACAAAATTTCAGTACGATTTTATAGCAATTGGCACCTTGACAAACATCTGCTCCTCGAAACAAAATTATACACCGTATTAAAAATTCTAAATATAGAGGGGCACTATGAGACAACTGGACCTGAGGGGATCTTTTTGGATGAGGCAATTTACTAAAATGTTTGAATGAAATAATTCCATTTGCACAAAGTTGTGTAAAATAACATGTAATGCACGTTATTTACTGTCATTGACAAGACACAAAGTTTGCCACAATTCAAATTGCTTCGAATCGAGTAAAGGAAATAATATTCGTTATCAGTACATCTTTCACTAAAAAGGGGAAGACGTCAGTGTATCAATTCCGAAGGACATTACACAACATCCTTTTTGTAATTTCAATTTCGATGCAAACAGAATCGGCTACGAAAAGTAATAATAAATAACAATAAACCTACATGCATACATATCACGACACATACTATTTACTCTATAATAACAATAACACATTTTCAATAATATGGAATTTGTGATTTTATGATGAAAATCTACTTAAAGAATTAGAATACGAATAAGGTATATTTTCAAAACAAAATCATGTGTCCATTCCCGAAAAGCATTTTACCTGCTTGTACACGTGCCATTATTTCAATTTAAATATTTTACTCAAAAAACCGAAAAATTTCTCTTGGCATCTGCTCAAATAGCACAACAAAGAATACAAACGTCTGCTGTATTATTGTACTGAAAAAAGTAAATTATCAAAAAGTAAATAACAGAAAATTGATAATGTCCATATCATTAGATTCTAATGATTACAAAAATCCTTTTTACACACAAACTGTGTACACAATGCTTCATTCTTGTGGCTTGAACATTAAAGGTACAAAAGGTCATGTATGCAAGTCATCACAATAGTTGCTCCGGTTATTTCTAGAAAATATAGGAAGGCTAGCAAGAAAACCATTACATTATCCTATGTCATATCTTTGCAAGTCTGCTGCTAGAAATACGATGTACTGACGTACACCTTCATAACTCAAGTGAGTCGCTAAAACACGGTATATTATAATATATACCTATAAATATATCAGCAAAGAGCATTTATATGTAGCCACGCTTGAAAAACTATGAAAAAATGTGGACACGCAAAGGAAAATTGCAAGTAAAGCTCTCCAGGCAGGTCAAAGAATTTTACTTTTTTTGGGATGACCAACAAACAAAGTCATTCCTTCTGCATGTTATACATACATACATATTTACTTTCCAAAAAAAGAAGAAAAAAAGATTGGACGTCAGTGCTAGTGTGTAAAGTTGTTTCTACCGACTAGCTGATGGCAAAAGTGAAGCCAGAAGAACTCCCAATGGAGAGAGTACAAGTAAGCAGCAGCAGTAGCAGCCGACTTGTCAACGAAGCGAGCAGAACTAACTGCGATGAGCATCCTACAAAAAAAAGAAGATGGTTACGTACCAACTATCTGTCTGTCTCTTTCTCTTCTTTTTCTCCATTTTTATTTCTATCCGCTCCCCCATATTCCCCAGATACAGAACAGGATATAGATTCATAAAAGTACATCCGTATACAAGCGTGGTCGTATAATAATCATGTAGAAAAAAATATTACTTCATAATATTTAGCCGACGGTAAAACTAATACTTTTTTCCTTTTCTTATTACCACCCAGTCCATTATACAAGTGCAAGAGATAGTTGAAACGAAAAACTAAAAAAATGGTTGGTTAAAAAACTCTCTCTGACTATGGCTTTCTTTCATACTTTCCCTTTTTTTCAAGACATACTATTAGAGTAGAAGTGGAGGAAAAATAGTCTGAAATTTCTCAAGCCTGATCCATACCCAAAGTTATGTTCCGCTCTGATGCGACTTACTTGATCTTCTATTTCTTCGTTGTCGTCCTCTTCTTCATTTTTTTCTCTCTTCTTTTCATAGCCAGTTTACTTGTTTTAATAGACCATGGTAGCATATTATGCGTGTTATTCTTCTCAAGAATAAAAATACCCAACCAACCATCCTTTTAAATATACATACATATTTTTACATTAAGAAGCGGAAAA
>JAHZMZ010004873.1:0-10844 GCA_027743805.1 Lepidocyrtoides sp. E14
TACTACTACTACTACTCCAACTGAACTTTTAAACTTTGCTGATGTCGATGTCAGGGATGCGTGCAGTCAACCATTTTCCTACACTTCACACACACACAACATCACAAGTAGAAAGAAGAAGGAGTAGTAGTAGTAGTAAATGTACTTAAGTACACATCGTATTATGCCACTGCATGTAGAAGTGTACCACCACATCACCTCGAAAAAGTACTCTCATGAAAAGCCACCGAGACATTACCACTAATGCACGGTCTGTCGCTTACTTATGCTGTAATATTATTATGCTACCACTACACTACTACTACTTCTGGGGACGAACTAGTCGACACACTCACTCACTAAAAGAACGGTTGACATTACCCAGCTAACAGTTCGAGTTCACACGACACAATACGCAATAAATGCTTCATGTTTTTTCTTCTTTTTTTCTCATCATCCTCCTCTTCTTCTGCCATCAGTCTTTTCTATAGTTTCTTGCTCTACCATTACTACTCTGCTTTGTTTTAGGCTGACTGACACTAATTAAGCCCACTTTTTTTCTAGGGGAAAATTCAGAATTAAAATTTGAAACAATTTGAGATTTCCACTCCTCCTCAACACACAAAGGCAACGGCAGAAGAAAAAAAGTTTATTTTATTATTCCCATTTCTGCTGCTTATTACGTTCTTTCCACAAACCCTTTCAGGGTATCGGTTTTTTGGGTTTATAATAAAATTACAATGTAGGTATGTATGTTATATACCCATTTTCATTTCTTCTTTGGTATGGTTTTCCTAGGAATTTTCAATATTATTATGGGAATAATAATGAAATGCATGGAGACGAGAAAACAGCTGCCACTGCTAAAATTCAGAGTGAAATGAATGGGTAGTTTTATACATTTGCTGTTTTCACTATGCTTCTATGGAGTTGTAATAGGAAATTCCAGTAGAAAACCGCACTATACCGTTTTCTGGAGTAGTAGTATTATTATGCAAGTTATTTTTAGGTGATTCATTCGAAAAAGCAGTGAAGCATTTGTGCGTGAGAGAGCTAGCATGAAAATCGACATGACATTCTAATGATTATGGCTACTTGGAAGATGACGATGATGATGATGATGAGCCAGCAGAAAGCTCATTCAATGACACTCTATTATTATTATTATTATTATTATTATCATCATGATCAGCATCACCTTCCTTTCTTCTTTGTCTTCTCCTCATGATCATAATTCATATTTATTCTGGAACAATAATCATGATATTATATTATGTGATCTTGATGGCAATATGGCAGTGAATTGGTGGAGACAATAAAATTAGTATTGTGATTATGACGATGATCCCCAAGAACAAAATAGAACAAGATGATGCTGCTGCTGCTCCCTTGTTTGGATTTGGAATCATCTCGATCTCCTCAGCAAATGAATTAAGCTTCCTTCCACTCTCTATCTCTCCGTATAAAATTGGAATTTTCAATTTCCAAGACTCCGTTCAGTCAAACATGGAATTGTGGGCAAGGCTAGGCAAAATGCAGAAGTCTGGCAAGGTCTGTCTATTAGAAAGTCGTGGAAGATAAGACAGGCACATATGTGACAACCACAGCAACAGCAGCAGAATAAGGTTTGGTTGGAGCAACAGAAATTGAAAATGACACTCTGCTTTTCCTTCCTTGTTGTGAATCATTCATGCTTGCTTTTGCTACTCCTTCCTCCACTGCTGTTGCTGATGGGGTGTGCCTTTATATCCAAGTTATAGTACACGATAATGAAAATGAACGTGCGGAGGAAATCGAACTAATTTTCTAATAATAATAATTTGTTTTATGGTATATGACTTCTAGAAAGACAGTCGACCGTTTCGGAAAGAGAAGAAAATGGGGGACACGAAAGGGGCAAATCAGATGAGCAACAGACCAAGAAAGCTTTCAGGCTTCAGTCAGTACACTCAGGCTGCTGTATATATACAATGGCAAAAAAAAATTTATCTGGGTTGCGTTGGAGTATTTTAGCCAGTAGATTTGGAGCATATACAGATGCAATAAAGCTGTATAATATAAATATACGTAACACTTTACTTTTTTATTTGTTAGTAGTAGAAGTATTGAAGAGAACCTTGAAAAAATAAATGAAGTGAAGTGAGTAAACGTGGGGAATAATATTTGCCTTGTGCTTCCCAAAAACTCAGTTTTCCCATCATCATCGCCACGAGTATATTATGCAACCAAGTAAAAAAACATTGAGCATCCGCTCCACACAGTTATGCTTGGAGTGAATAAAGCAGGACGTGTGTTCGATTGAATGTTGTAAGGTCACAAAAGGCCACAAGTTGCATGATATTCTGGAGACTTGAATATTATACATGAGCGCATTCAATTCATGAACACCATCAAAAAGATAATATCAATGTGCGCTTTTACCACACTGTAAGTCTTCCTCTGAAGTATTACAGCATCTGAAATGTTATTGCGTGGGTGGGGGTGGTGAAGGAAATTGTGTTGGTGATTGAGAAACCCTGAAGCTATGTATGCGTACATTTATACAACTCCACCTGACTTCCTACAAAGGCAATTTTCCACAAAACATTTAGCTAATACCATCATGCTTGTAGTATTTTCATAGTCTATGGCTTGACTTTGACTCTGTTTGTAATGATACTTATTCAACTGGCTTATCAAAACACTATTTTCCTCCAATTTTAATATCTTACTCGTATTTCCAATATTTCATCGTTTGATCTCGCCATTATTTTTGTGATTGCGTATCTATCCGGATGTGTGTACATAAAGTAATCTGCTAGAATGAACTTTTTTTTTGTAGGACATGCCAAAAACGAACAAGTACGTGCGTATGACGTGTATACACACACACAGGCAGACAGCTTTCAGTGAATATTTACTGGATTGTGATTGGATGGATCACTGGAAAACGCAAATAAAGCTTGTGATAAAGCTCAACTCAACATCATCATCTCATATTTCTTTCTCTTTTTGCGCTCCAAGGCAAGGAAAAGTTCAAAAAATAGACACACTCACAATCTCTCTGTCTCTCTCTCTGTAGACTTTACTTACATTCCACTTCCACACAATTTGAATTTAAATACCTATGTATTTCTGTTTTTTAAGTATCCAGATAAGATGTGTATCAGACTTGCTACCACAAGGCATAACTATTATGTTCAAAGAGACTAGTACTTTTTTTATACTACAGTTTACAACTTTATTTTCCAATGAACAAAAAAAACGAAACATTTTTCCTCTCTCCTTCAAAAAAAAACTTTTATTTCGCCTGTTGTACTTGTAGTAGAGCGCAGTACAACACAGTAGTAGTACAAGTGTGCATGCTCAAAACAGGATCTAGTGCTGGTGAGGATGATGATGATGATGATGATAGTACAAAAGTTTTAAAATATGTCCACTCCCGATATTTTCAGCACCACATTGCTTCTGCCACATTACAGCGGTAAGAGTTAAAGTTGCACACACATATCACACTCGATAATGCTCGTCGTCTAGTGATTGCTATAAAGTTTCACAACGAATGAAATGAAACTCAATATAGTATCTCAATTGTTCCGAAAAGTTTAAATCGTATCCATATGTTTCCCATCATCACCGTCATCGTCACCACCACTCTTATCATCATCCAATGTCTGTAACTGCCATCCAATCCAAGCTTTGTATATGATTATGTATGTATGGTGTAGTGTAGATATTAATGGACAAAGTTTTTCACATTTCTTGTTCACAGAGGAAAAATGGCAATATTTTTTTTTAGATTTTTTCCTTTCTAGTGTCCCTACTTGTATGTATGCTACTGCTTTTTTGCTGCTCAGTTCTTTTTTTTCAAAGTGATTATGATGATGCATGCCTTTTTGGCACTAATGAAATCATGACATTGCAAGTACACTATGCGATATAGAAGAGAAAGAATTATTATCATTATTACATTGAGTTGAGTAGGCGTAGGTTGTGTAGGTACTACTTTAATACTACTGCACACACATGAAATAATACAGGTTCTTTATGTCCATGTACACACTTGCATGCATGTCACTTTTTCATCTTCTCGAAAACCTTTTTGGGAACGATGAGATGATGACGATGGTGATAGTAATTTCGTTGTCATCAATTTTCCTAAAAAAAATTTTACTGCTACTACTACAACCATCATCACCGGTTCAGTGTTCAGCTTCTGATAGTACACGCTTTGAAGGAAGTGTACAATGACTTTGGTTGCCCTCTCTAAACAGATCCTGCTTGCTGTGCTTGGCATTGCCTGCTAGCTGATCGTTATATACGGGAAGTGAAGCGGAAAAAGAGAGAGACGACGAGATGGTCATATAAAATATTTTAAAATACTAACATCATTTGAATGGTGACATTGGTGAGTAGCAGTGACAGGATGAGGAAAAGTGAAGTAAACCTAGGTTGCAGGCATAAATTTATAGTCATTTTGCCATTATTATCGTTATCATTCGTGAGGAATGACGAGGAAAGGTAGACTGTATGTAATATCAAAAGGAGGAAAAACGGGAGCAAGTCATGATGATGATGAGGATAATATGCTACGACGATGATAAAAGGAGTGAATTCAACTCTATAAAAAATTTTGATCTTCTTGCCATTTCAGTATTACATCAGTATCAACAACACAAGCATATTATTATTATACTTCTCTGGAAAAAAAAAATTTGTTCAGGGAAGAATACTCATCAATGTGATGTGATCATAATCATGATAACGGTGAGAAAGATAATGGTGATGAAAAGTAAGGATGTATAATGTACGTGGGATTGGTAGTAGACAGCCATAAAACGCACACTACTTCTTGGTTCAGTTGAAAATGATAAAAGATATATATGTATTATCAAGTGTAAACTGTTATGAATATTTTGATCATGATCGTCATTTTGAATTTCAAGAGAGTGTGAACAAACTCATGATGATGATGATTATGATAATCGCTCAATAGCTTTCGATCACATCATCACCACCATACCATACCAGTCGCTTATTTTATTCCTTTTGGTTGGATGCGCTTTTTTCCTCTTGACAAGAACGCAAGGGAAAAAAGTTTCTCAAGAAGAAGTAAGATAGTAATTTAAAGAGAACTTTTTGTCAACAAAAGTCGTCGTGAGCAACCAAACAGATGATAATGATGATGTGTGCTGGCCTGGCTGGAAAAAAGTGAGTGAGTGAATCATCTCATCAGTCGATCATTTCAAAGAAAACTTTTCGAGACATGGGACAGAAAAATAAAGGAGAAACTAAAAGTGTGTGGTGGAAGGAAGGAAGGATGGAAAGTGAGTATGATAATAATAACGATAACATATCACGATAATACATTATTATGAAAGGTGAGAAAAGTTTATTTTGAGTGAAGAAAATGCGATGATGATCAAGTTGAAGATAAAGTTAGGAACGATATTGTAATTTATTACATTTGGTTATTACTAGAATATTATGGCGATTAGATAACAATGCGAGTACATGTTTAACAAAGAAAATAAGTAATGGTGGCCCATTTATTTTACCTAGTAAATTTTTCCCGTGATGATGATGTCAAGAGACTTTTGTAATGTATCTGTTTTAGACTACCAGTCTTTTTTCATTTTGATGAACTTTTTACAAAACAGGTTTAAAATGTAGGTAAATTACGCACAAGTTAGAGCGAACGTCGTGTTGTTCCGGAAAATGTGAACAAATTGCGAAAAAAATCCCAGAATAGGTAAAACTTTTTTTCTCTTCCACAATCATATCATTTTACTACAACGGCTGCTGCCGCTGTAAAAGTCGGTTTTCCACTGTTTCAAATAAGTATGCCACGCACTATATCCTCTCTAGTTTATTTTGTTTGCAAGTGAGCCTGAACGAAAAACGGAAAGAAAATACGAGAAACGCAAAAAGAAAAAAAAATGAAACAAAGCGTCATAAAACCTTCAATTTTCTTAGGCGTAAACTCACAGACAGCAGCAGACAAGAAAGATAGAAAATATCCTCCGCTTATTTCATATTATCCTTGCTTGTCGTGTCCTCCTCTCTCACACACACAATGCACTTATCTTTTGCGGCTCTCTGTCTCCTTAAAAGAAAATGAAAATGCACACTGGAAAATTATCTCTTTCCAGAATAACAAGCAAACTTGCATTTACTGGCAACAGCGGCAACTGTATATCCACAAATCACCACAAATAACCACGTTATTTGCTGAACTACATTGAGCACGCACAGTAGTAGTAGTAGTAGCAGAAGCCAGTTTCAAAAACAATTTTCTAAGCGACGACGAAAAACTCATTTGGCATTTATTTCAAAGACGAGGAATAGTAATGTGGAACGCTTCCTTCCAACCAAAACCATATATACCTTGCCTGTCAAGTTTAAAGAAAGCCAAGATGAAAATCTATTCGTCTTCACTTCATCAAGAGAGAAGACGTATGTATGTTTCAGCCCAGTGAGGAAAACAATACTGGGAAAATCTATCTAAATGAAGTTGTTTCAGGGTTTTGTTGTGCGAACAGAGATCTTCAACTGAGGAAACCATTTATCAAATTGTAAAAATACAGTGGCAGTCATCGTCTTCTCGTTTTGTTATTGATGGCTTGCTTTGATTTTACAGGAAATTTGATTATAAAAGCGTGTATGCACGTATTTATTTTCAACGTATTTGTTTGTATTTTCAATGACCGTTGTTGCTCAAGTTTTTCTTGATGTATTTTTCAAATGACAAAGTTAGTTTTTGTCTGTGTGCTTATTAACGTGCTCTTTATCAAAATAAAATATTTGTGAAAAATATCTGCTGCAGCAATAAACTCTATTCCAAAGTTCAAAATAGTTTTTTACTGCTGAATTTTCCCGAGACATATATATATTTTGACTAGACACTCACGTACGTCTGTGTAGAGTTTGATGTTAAATGTCCACTTGTTCAGAACTGCTTTATTATTTTTATGTAATACAACTGTGTCAACAAGATAAAGAAATATGAAACACGACAATAAAACAAGTAAATACGATCTAGTTTTTTATTATTATTTTTTTTGCATTTTATTTACACAGGAACTTTAAGATAGGAAATTATGGTGATTATGCATACCACTCTCTGTAGTAGTAGTAGTATTTTATGGCACACACTCTCAAAGTCAGTCTTGTTGATTACTTTCCTGCCGAAGAGCAGAGCAGCCTCTCTTTTCTCAGCTCCTGTTTCGAATGAGAAGGGAGAGAGAGATCAGCAGATCTCTACTAGACTGATCCTTCTTTCACGACCAAGTAAAGTGGAGCTCATCTTCTTTCAAGAAATGAAAATGAGAGACAATTACTTGACTTAAGTTAAATATCTAAAAACACAGGCAGGCAGAAGAGTACCAAAGTGAAATAACGTAATATGCTTGTGTTTCTAATAATGCACGTATGAATATGCATGGGTAATTTGAGTACGTACATGACTTGCTCAAAGTCAACGGGATTTTGTTGGAAATAAAGCAATACATAGTGTCTGCTGCTGCTGTAACATAGACGCACAAAAACTCTGAAAAATATCAATTTACTATTTACTCCTACTTGTGCTTCAGTACTACTAGTGCAAAATTTTATCCATTTTACTACGATTATCCCCAATCATCATGGTCCTATTTTTATAGTTTGTAGGTAAACACGTATTTTTTATCAAATTTTTAGTGAGATGTACAAAAAACAAACTTATGCATATAGAAAAAACGCCGACATTACAACTGCATCAAGTTTTATTATTATATAATGCATACACGTAATGCGCATATACCGGTGATCATCGTCATCTTCATAAAAAACTGTACTTTAAAAAATGTTATTATAAAAATACTGGATGACTGTCTCAGCAGATTATATAGAGCATGTATGTGAGAATGATATTGTATGACATTATTCGTTCAAAGTTCAGCAAAGTTTGGATTTCCTTTTGACTTGAGTGAAGTGAGACGAGGAGGTAGGTGGAGGAAAAACGATCCTCCTTCTCGTCTTGAAAATCGTCATCATCATCATTCTCATGATGCATGATCCCTTTTACCCTTTCTGATCATCTTCATCAAGATCGTCGTCTTTACTGATACGGAGGAGGGATAGAGATCAGAGTAGAAATAGAATGGAATGGTTAAAAAGTGTATTTATTTTGAAACATTTCAGAAAGCAGTTCAAATGCATAGTCATCATCGTCAACAAGGACAAGACAGGATGATGGTAATGGTGATCACCATCATCATCATCATCAGCACAGTCTTCTTCGTCGTCGTCGTCTCTGTAAAAATTAAGAACACTGGTACATACATACATACCTACGTACAAAGAGTGTTACAGTGTTACGAAATCAATCTCATAATATTATTTCAAATGCCATACCGTACACACAGCAGCAACATAAAATTCTAAAGAGTACATAATATTCATTTATACTTGTGCGTTTTAGCTTTCAGAAGAAAAAAAATAACTTTCGATTTTCTTGTGAATGCTTTCAACAAAACAGAAACAGAGAGAGAGTGTGAGTACGAAGGAAGCATCACTGTACATAATAAGTAAAGTGTAATATGTATCAGCATAACTCATGACAAGGAATGTAACGCTTAATGTTGTAAAAATGTTCACTGCTTTTTGCTTTGATGAGCCTTCTTAGTTTTTACACACACAGACACAGAGAGAGAGACACGACGACATAAGACCTATATTTAGTTCTCTCTATCCGGTAGTTCCTTTTGACTCATTCACTCACTCTTGTACTCAGTCAGCCAGCTAGTTTAGTTAGGCAGCCAAAAGAGAAAAAAGAATGGAGTTGAGCATTCGAAAGCGATAACGTTCATAAAGTCACACCACACGTCCAACTAATTCTTCGCCTTAGCATTCTGTCGCATGGAATGCAGTGCGTTTTTGGAAACCAGTACGGATACTACTACGTATCCGTATCTCGGTTGCTCTTTCTGACTAAATGGAAACCGTGTGCGTTACTTTACTTCCTTCTTTTTCTTGTCTTTTCGTTTTCCTTTTTGCATTAAGAGCAAAATAGCATTTATTATTATTATTATTATTTTACTGATTCCCTTTATTCTTAGAGTTAAGTAAGCTAAACAGCATTGTCGTAGTATTGTGCCTATGCATGCTTGCCCGCACACTCAACTACAACAATCGTCGTCATCGTCATCATCGTGATTTTGGCGTGGCATGTCTTTACGTTGATATCTTTCTCGCTGACTGGTTCCCACTACTTTTTTTTAACCATTCCAGTGGTGGCGAACAAGTAGAATGACAGAATCAAATGCAGAAAAAGCACGTGTATATGCATAAGTCCGATATACTTGATTACTAGATAGTAATACTACGCTATACAGATTTACATATTATGTACATATATTACGCATATAGATTTTGCTTTTTGTTTAGTCAAGAGCGAGAAAAAAAAGAGCCATGAAACGACGAACAAAATAATGTGTGTTTTGTGTAGGCAAGGCAAAGAGCCGACATGGTATGGTGACTTAATGAGCTCTCTGCACTCTCTGTATTCTCTTCTCTTCTCCGAAACAATTTTAAGCGGAAAACGAAAAGAAGAGAAGTTAGTGTTGGTTAATGCAGTTGGTTTGAAGCGTAACGCAAACCATTACAATAAACAATGCTGGCTTAATACTGCTGCTTCTTTACCTAAGCACAGCTTTATGCCTGTAGTATATCCATGTATTTTAATACAGATGTATTTGTATTGTGTAAAGGCCATAGACAGAGATTTTTGGTGGAGAAACATGAGAAAAACTGGAAAAAAATAAAGAAAGAAAGAAAGAGAGAATAAGAGAAGCCATACGCTACCAACCAACACCCAACACCACCATTATTTCCTTCACTGTTTTAGCTTCACTGTTATTTCTTTTGCATATGCATATGAAAATAAGGGAACATGGTGGCAGCAGCAAAAATAAGTAGTAGTAGTGGTGTATAGCGTGTTACTGGAATTTGGAATTCTTCCTAAAACTCTGAATGTGTACATTCTTTCCTTTGGGCCAGACACAAGAAAACTGATATTACTAAAAGGATGGTGGTATGTGTCCAAATGAAATAGAAAAAAAGACGATTATGCTTTTTTGGACGACGACGATGATGATAATAGTAATAATATGTAACAGTACTCCATTTTCCATTGCATTTTCCTCTCATCCGTGCCTTTCTGCATGTACTATCGCTTAGTTAGTGTCATCCCATTCTTTTAGCACTTTCCAATAAACGTAAAACAAGGAAAAATATGTAGCGTGCAACCGATACCACACGGTCCGTACATTTCAGTTTTTTGATACTCTGCAGCTTTGACTTTGTACAAAAAGTGCAGTGTAGTAGCAATATTAAGTATGCATGTTTCATCGTTCAGTCTGTGAAAAAATTTGCTGCTTTTGTTGAAAACTGAAACGAAAAGTATTTTTTGGGTTCATAAGTTACATCCCATTCTATGGTATTTGCTTCGGTGCAAGTTTTCTGTGAAAAAAATAAATGTCGTTGTTGCTAGCTTGAACATTGAGGGTTTCGTTTCATCGGCTAGTCTACTTACTTATTATAATTATACAAAATATCGGTTTTAGTTACAAATGTTATCGTAAGGTACACTATAGAGGGCTAAGTAACCTATAAATGCAGCTGAATTTTGTGTGGAATAGTAAAGAACAAAACGCCTAAGCTATCTTTATGTGCGTATTCATAGTAGATGTGAAGATGCCATACAAAATTACAGTTGTTTGCTTCATTCAACACAGTGACTTTTTCTATTATAGCTTTGTTGATGTACTGGAACATGTAACCCTTGCTGCAGTCATTTATTAGGCCTTAATAGTACAACTTTTTTATCGAGAACATTTATACAATAA
>JAHZMZ010004874.1:0-14350 GCA_027743805.1 Lepidocyrtoides sp. E14
GCAATAATTTATTGCAATGTCGGTTCTGTGTTAGTTTTTCAGTTTTTTATTTATGGCACCGGAACTTAATAAAATGTATTCACCTCTGAGGTGAATATATAAAGTCCCGTGGTGAGTATTTTGGGCAAAAATAAGATTAAAGGGGCTGTATATCCTCACCAGGTGGTTACATATATTCACCAGTGGGTTATATATAGACCCTTTTCAGTTATCACTTTAAAGAATTGGTCAGTAACAAAAACTGATAAGGAGTAACGGTAAATTTATTTTCAGTTTATAAAATTTGGTCAAATTTAGAAACTTTTCATCGTGACTTTTGAAAAATATGTGCAATTTTTAAAAACGATAAATGTAAGGGGTCTATATAAAACTCCCTGGTAAGTATATATAGCCCCTTCTATCTTATTTTGCCCAACGTACTCACCAAGGGACTTTATATATTCACCTCAGAGGTGAGTCAATATACCCACCGGTTAGCAACTGCCTTTGCTTCGTTGCTAAATGCCATAACGAATGTGTATAGGTAGTTCTTCGGAGGAAAGGGAAGCAAGGTGCCTGAATAGAAAAGTTCTCAATCCTTTTGTACGGCCATTAATACGTGGCCAACAACAGTAACAGCACCACTACCACTCCAACTAAGAAATGGCAGTGTGAGGAGGACATGCAACTGTAAAAAATGGAGGAAACTAAAAGTTATCAGGATTTAGTCATAGACAGAATTAAGCATGGTAGCATAGCAGCAAATATTATTATCTTTCTGCTTGTCTAAGTATTTTGCAATACCTTTCACTGTAATGTCAGACCAGAGCAAAAACATTCGTGGTGGTGCAAGTGCGAATAATGGTGGGACATGACAGCAGAAAAATGAAAGAGGCGAAACAAGACAAGATGTGAATGAAATGAAAATACCTAACGATGAAAAAATATAAATGTTGAGCCTGGGCTAGTACCTAGCAATAGTAAGTTATCTGCTTACAATAACTAACTGTAAAATGGCTAACTTTGTCTTCCGCAAAGCGATTGATTGCCATCATCATGAATCATGATGATCGTCCGTCGTGCAACTTGGTTTGCTGTTGTGATATTTTTTTACAATGAGCAAAAACTGCATACATGGCATCATCATCACTGCTGAGGACTTTCTTTTGACAGGTTTGTCGGTTGTTGTCAGTGTGATACAGAGAGTTTTGCTTTCATCTCTATCATCATATCTGATCATGATCACTCATGATGATAATTGTTGCAAGGAAGAAGACTTCTCTGTGTGTATGTATTTAAACGATGAAGCGGTCAAGTGAAGTGAAGTAGTAGTAGTGTGCAGTAAATCAGGTAAACTTAGTCGGGTCATCATTTTACTATCACTTTTGATGATGATTATGATAAGAATAATCATATTCTTATAAGTAGGGGAAGCAGCAGATTCATAATATTCTGCATAGTCAAGTGTCTTTTTTATGCGCAATGATTGCGTCATCACGGCACATAACGTTTTTACGGTGATGATATGACAATAGTGGGGATTGCGATAAGGAAGTTTGCGTGAATTCTTTTGTGGGTACCGTTAAAAGTTTTTTCATGCCATCACTACTTTCACGTGCCTATGCATAAATGTATAATACCTATGCAGTTGAGTGAGACTTGAACGTTGAGAGCGTAAAACGAAACAAGAAAAGGAAAAAAATGCACTGGGAAAAGAATAATAACTCACACTCACACATTGCATCGTTGTTACTTTAGTTTTAGTTATACTTGATTAGCAACGATCACTCGTATGTTAAGTTGTTCCGCTGATTCTTCTGAGACACGGAGATGATGATGATGATGATGATGAAATGAATAGTTAACAAGTTTGATATTGGTTATATCATATGAAGCATGTATGGGCACTTCCTGCTATTTATGTGCATATATTATGCATGTATGCTACGTGTTAAACGTAGTGTAATGTAATATATGCCCAAGTACTCTTGTCTTGCCCCTATTATTATGTTTATCATTAAGATTAGAAAATTTATGAGAAAACATAATATCAGGAGTTTATGCGTACAGAGATTCAAGTTTTTTACTTATTTATTATTGATAGTTGGAAATTTGACATGTCGTATAATATATAAAGTGATGAAATATGAACATAAAAATGCGGAAATAGAGATTACATTCATGATGGTAATCATCATCATGACAGATTATTGAACCTTGAATGGATTCTCATTAAACTAGTAAATATAAAACTCTGCTGCTACACTCTTCTTGATACAGTTTTTTATTCTTATTTTAATATTACTTCGTCTTTCTGTAAAAAAAAGGGATGAAAGATTTGGGAGTGCCGTTTTACGAAAAGTGTTTTTACACAAACCTATTTTTGAGAAGACAGTGCCTAAGTAAATTTATTACAAAGGTATGAAATTTGATGCGAGGGAATGAGGAAGGGATGAACATGGTGACATTGAAAGGAAGCGAAAGAAAGAGTTACAAAAAATAATTTCTAAAGTGCAGGTCGCCTCTTCCTCTTGCTTCCTTTAACCAAATGAATATTGTACCAAGGGAAAGGGTACATTTTTACTGAAACGTTTAAGAATTTTCTACCAGTGGAAATGCATGTATCTTTCTTCAAGGAAGAAAGTAAGGTACACAGAGTAAAAAAATGTAAAAGAGATGAAGTTCATGTTCAATTGAAAAATATTATGATGGAGATGGTGATGTCCATGCATAAAAAATACTATTCATCACAAAGATCGAAGGAGGAAAAAGGAAGTTGAGCGAAGAAGAAGAGGAGGAAAAAAGGAAAAAATAGTTGGTGTTACAAGAGAAATGAAATTAGTTGAGTGAGATTTAATTTTACAAAATATTTTTATCTGCCTGCGTATGAGTGAATGTAATGCATATCGTATATTATTATTGGTTTTCATATGAAAAAATTTCAAGTGTATACCTATGTGCAGTGGTAACTCTTTTTTGTGAGTATGTGCTAAAAAATATCTGATCCCCGTGAACTGATTTAAGACATGTTCATTGAGATGTTGAGAGAAAAAACATTACAAAAAAAATTTCTGCTTACTCGATATCCAAAAGTAGCATCAGTTTGCTAGGTATTTAGCTATACTCAATAAATAATTTGACCACCTCAATGAATTTTATGCATTTTAAACAGCTAAATGAATGTTTCTCTAAAATGGAATTATATAACTTTGAAGTCAAATCATGGGGCCATTTTTCGGAAGAAATAATCTGAAAAAGAGCTGGTCTCCGTGGGAAAAGACGTTGAGTGTCTTTAGGACCGACAGACGTACGTAACTGTATCGATAGAGTGGCGTAAGCCATCAAATGAAATGCAGCATAAGCATTGGAGAATATGTACATTGGAGCATGTACTCTACTGTGTTGATGACTGACTGATGATTTATTTTCAAAGAATTTATTAAATTTTATTACTCCTCTAACATAACCCTTTACCAAACAAAGTAGTGCGTACATTTTTTTAATATTGCGGAAGCGAGGACGTCTCATTTTTTAATCTCTACAAACTACAGATTTTTTTTTCAAGGGATGATATCAGCAAACTTTGTAGTAGTACAGCTCAAAGAAAAATGTTTCGGGGTTTGTTCTCTTCGTACGGAAGGAAAAATTCAAAAAAAAATGTATTAAAACGCAATATTAAAACAAAGTTGCTCAACATAAATAACAGGAGCAAGCCGAGACGACGGATCGGTAGACCGATGTAACTTAACTTGGTAGTTATAATAACTAACTGATGAAAAAGATCATTGTAATAGATACCACAGAACAGAAGCAAGGAAAAATTCAAGCTTTCATGGTACTTGAGTGAGCACTACTAAAAATTATTAGTTTTTTGTACCTTGATTTATTTGCTTATTTTTATTTGTGTGTTGATTATTCTCCTTTTGAGAAGTTCGTCTTTGTAAACATTGTATACCTACAAATGTACGTATCCATTGTTTATTATGGCAGTTGAAATGGTAACAGAAATTAAAGCAGAGTAACAGGAGTACTGAAAAGAAAACGGGTAGAAATAAACGAAAAAAAAATATTTTTTTTTGGAAAACCGATATGGAGCTGTAGAAGGAAACGCGTAACTCTTTGAGAAAAAACCAGAATTGAATGAGTCAAAGCAAAAATAAAATCCTTTTTAAGCTTTATAAATAATATTCCGTTTTCAATCCTTTTTAAGAAAAAAAAGTGTTGCGAGAATAGAATAAAGCAAAGAGCAAGTAGGAACTGTGAAATTTTCAAAGAGAGATAGAAAAGCAAAGAAGCATGTACTTGAAAAAACAAGAAAAGATTCAAAAGAAACCTCTCTTCCTGTTTCATGATTTGCTCTAATAGTAAATGATGGTAAAGTCCATGAGGAAGTGAATTATTGTCTAACATTAAAACATGCGGTATCGTACTATATATGCATGCATCCATTGATAAAAATCATCATTAAAAATCTTCAAAATGTAAGTTATTTATTACAGTATTTCAATTTGTCATCAGTCATAATTTTACCTGTTTACTGAATGGTGAGTATCCAGTGAAAATTTCATAAGGAAATTTGCAATACCGAATTTTACTTGTATCTAATTTTTCTGCTTGTCTCTAAAATTAGATCATTCCTTCATCATCCATCATTTGGTCTGCTTTGTTTTTTTAATGAATAGGCAAACAAAAGTAAACTTCAGACGTTGGTAACCATAAAAAGCGAAAATGAAATTTTAATGGAACATGAAACTAAATAGCGTACATTATATTATTTTACACTGTAAACTAAACATTTTTCCTCAATGAAAAACGTTCACGTTTCCTGTTGTTGGTCTTACAATAGGAAACCATTTTACCGCTACATTATTTACACTATGCGGGCACGCAGTTTTTTCAAAGATTGTAAGGAATGAAGAAAAACACTTACACTCCTTGTCAGCGCAACGTTCCTGTTTTCTTCTTATTATGATGACAGTAAACCCGACGAATTCACCATCTCGCTTTTCTTCTTCTTCTACAGTTAGTAGTACGACGCAAAATTACAACATAAGCCATATTGCTGAACGTTACCACGATAATCCCTATATTACTAGCCTGCAGTAAAGGGAAAGGTACCTTGATTATCATCATGATCATTATTATATTTGCCGGAGAGAAGAACCGTACCATACGTCACCAGGTAACCGCACTGGCAAGGCAAGTACAGTTTTTATCCACTTCCTTAAGTGCTTTGCATTTCACATTAGGTATCGTACAGATATTTTACCTGTCTTACCTATTCAAATACGTTATAAGCAAATACACTTGGCTTCACTTGCTCAGGAAAACTGGATATTATGAGCGATCCTTTTTTCCCTTCTTTATATAATGACTAATGTGCAGGACATTATTTATAAGCTCTTATGTAAATAAAAACCGCTGTATAAAATATCATGTAGTGTGTGGCGTTTCAGGTAGAATGAATAGATGTACAAGATATTATTATTCTGATTATGTAACATTGCAAGGAGAATCCCTGCCCCGGACGCAACATTTATATGCACGCAGGGACGCTCTCGACAAATTCAACACAAAGTACCGCTAACAAAGGTCAATGTCCAAAGATTGATCTTAGTCTACGTTCTTCATGATAATATTATTAATGATGTTCTTTCATTGCCGTACTTACTATTATTACAATTTTATTATTGCATATTAGTGTCTTTCCATTATTTAATGATCCTCTTTAAGAAGATAAAAACGATGAGGATGACGACGGTGGTGGTGGTGGTGGTGGTTGATGGTTAAAAGGCAAAGCTCATTACCATTACAATGATTTCACCTTGAGCCTTATCTCCTTGCATAACAAAATTTGTATTACGACTTTTTTTTACATCATCCGTATGAATAGGAAGAGCACGATTCCAAACAGAGAGAGAAGGTGAAATCTGAATTGTCATCATCAACAGCATCATCATTTTATCGCCGTCGTTTGCAAGTGGCCGCAATAGTACCGTTTTTTCATTGTTGTTTGTGGCTAGGTATTCATGTTTTTTTATTTCCTCTTGGTCGGACAACAATGATGAGACGGTGCTTACTCAGTGGTGGCGATGATGTAATGTTATTTGATGCTATGCTATGTAATAATAGTACTGTCGAAGGAAGTACAACGGCAGCCGAAAAAAATGGATATAGAAGGACTATAAATACGAAGAAAAATATAAATAATTTCTCATTTGTAACTGTAATTGTACTTTAGAATATGTTTCTAAAAACGATGACAGGATAATTAGGTATGTAAAATTGGACTGCCCATTTTTATAAACAATTTGGCTGCCAAGTTGTATGTGCGCATAACTATTCTCCATTCTCATGGGAAGATGCAGTTACAGAAAATATCTGATATTTGATGATGGATGTACAATAAATGGGGGAAAAATATTGTATCATTTTTATGAACAAGCAAACATCCATGTCGGTATGCATGTATTCAAAAAATGCATATTATGTAACATCCGATACTTTAAAATAGATTTTCTATTTTAATAATTATCAGTTTACTGGCACACTAGGGTTGTACTATTTCTTTGTACACTGTAATTGCTAGGTTCATTGTGTGGAACAAAAATCTTCTGACAAAAAAATATGGGGAGAAGCACGTAAGGTCGGTAATTTGTGGTTTCTACTTTCATTCGTATAAATAGAATAAAAAATCTTTTAATATTTTCAGTTGGTAATAATTGTCCGTTCAGTATGAGAGAAACCAACAATTGCGGTGCTGCTGGCATTCGTTTTGGTTATATAGCATGCATGGTGGGGAGAGGAATGTGTCGGCCGAAAACTTGGATTTCTACTGAGTATGTTAAATGCAAATTTTGCAATTTCTTTGAAAACATTTTATCAGTCAGCAGGTTGAATTAAAACTAGGGAATAGCAAGAAGTGTTACAGCCACGCAAAATAAATGTTTTTGGCACTAGAATCGCTTCCTAGTTGCCATCCCTACCCACTACCCGCTTAAGCAAAAAGGCAACGGTTAAACAAAAATATAAAAAGTTACTTTTTCGTAACCGTATTACTTAAGAAAGCCCAGCATCCATTATCAAGAGTACCTTAAAAATCAATGCCTGTTATTTATGGAAGAATGAAGAAGTGCAAGTAGTTGCTTTCAATTTTAATTCTTTTCACCAGGCACAAGCAATCTTGAGTTGGGTTGGACTCAAGTGGGTGGTGGTGGATGCATTAGCAATAATAATAATAATAATACGAATGAAGAAAGAAGGATGCGGTAGGACGGCGGATGCATGCACGACAAGGAGAGAAAAAAAGATGAAAGGAAAACTATAACGGAACCTTCTTCTTCTTCTTTGAAATGTCTCCCTTCTTCTCTTTTTCTCGCCGAGAAACCAAGACATGATGATGGGCAGGTACACACATGTGAGGAAAAAAGGAGCAACCTAATATGTACGTATGTATTTGCCATATCCTTTTTTGTCTTGGACCACTGCTGCGTGAATGATGATGAAAGCGTGCATGCTAAAGTTTTATTTTTTTTTAAATGCCATCATAACAATACCAATAATTTGTTAGCAGGAAGATGCAGGAATAATGGAGAGTAAAGAGCTTTGAGCAACTCTAATAGAATAAAATGAACAGTTGCAGTTGCTGTTGTGTATTTCGGATGCCGAGGAATGGTGCAACCAGAAAAATCCGCACTGCGATTTTTTTCCCAGAGGCGATTTTATGATGACAGTGTTTTTTCTGCATGATTTGCTGTCTTCTCTTTTGTATGAGAGCTTTATTGCATTGCTAAGAAAATGTACTGTTATTTTTGCACTTGCTTGTTATTGTTATTATTACGGTTTGCTCATCCCAGATTAAACCGTTCGGCACTTCACAAGACTTACGGTAAACCACAAAGTCAAACTGTTCTGCACAAAAGGGATTTTTGAACTTTTATTTTGTTTTTCACAACGTCTGACTAGTTGGTCAGTTTCGTTGCATGAGTGAAGAAGTGTACTTAACGGTTATTTAATTGTTTCTATGTAGTTGGCAAAAACATTTTACGTATTAGTGTGTACTTCATAATATTTGTGCAATGCGCGAAATAGGGTTTGCACGCAACTAAGTCGATGAACAGACGCTTAGTCAAAATTACTTTCATGGGGACAATGCCTCCAAAATAAAAGTGTTCAATAAAAAAATAGACCTAATGTAGTGATGTCCAATATACGCACTAAAAGCAATTTTTTAGGTAGGGATACCCATGAATAGAGAACTACTCACACTTCTACAATATAATCATGACCATTTCTGTAAATAAACTTGAAAAAGTGTATAGTTTCTATGCTTCTTCTTACTTCTGAGTGTTTTCCTATATAATAGCACTCAAATTTCAATGTCAGCGAGTAATTTATGCGAGAGTGCATTAATTAGCCAATAACTCTACACAAACAGTTTGCGTATTCCTCGAATCAAAAGACATTTGGAAACCATCTATAAATAAAAATAAAAGCATTCCCTTGTTGCACATAACCATTACGTAATTATTGTGGCCCTTCCAATTCATCATTGTTATAGCCCATCAAATTTCAATGCCAAAAAATGCATCGGAGTCCTAAAAGTATTTTTGAATTAACTGCAATGCTTTGTGTTGCTGATGCAACAATGCATATTTTACAAGTAAATGTACTAACATGTCATCTAGTTATCATATCATGATTTATCACTTATCACGGAGGACATCGTCTTGTAGAATGACTGAGCCGATTAGAAAAAGTATTGAAAAAGGTGCGATTTATGGTAAAAATTCTTGGCTACTCATTCATCACCTGCTCCAAGTTGTACAATATTTCACTCCTTCTCTCATATCCTTCAATTTGCACACATGAAAATGCATCTTCTCTAGGACGGCTAGTAGTTGATGCAATCCATAAAAACTGCAATCGGCTAGAATGACCTTTGCATGAAAGGTCATCGTAGAAGAAGGGAAGTATGATTATTTGTTTATATCAAAAGATGAAATTTAAAAGACACAATGTATAGAGAATTTATGAAAATGAAACCATAACTTGATTATTTGAATGTGCTTTGCTTGTATGCTTGATTTTTTTTTACAAATTATCGTATTAATTGCCCTTTCAAGGTGCACGCAACTATTCTCTTTTCTCCTCACTCTCCATCTCTCTCTCACTCTCTGTCTCTGACTGGCCCAACTTGTTCACTCCATAGTACATCATGTCACCTACCTGCCCGCATTTTATCTTCTTATTGCATGCATGTGAGTTTTTCAGAAGACTTGTTGTAGCCATAACCGTCCGCATTACTTTAGTCTGATAAGAGCGAGATTTGTAACTTCTTTCCAGTGGCCGCGCTTTAAGTATCCAACATTCTCAAGAAAAAAAAACACATTCACTTCCCTCCTCTGTTTTCCTAATGTCATGCTACTTGCAGGTCGGTCGGTCACTCATTCCGCAGTAATAAAATAATACGCATTATGAATTAACCTGTTCGTATTTCAGCTAGCAATTATTTATTTATTACGTTTTGTTATAAGTATCTTTCATTTATTACGCTGCTGCTGAATTTTGACGAAGTGTAGTTAAACAATCAGCGTATTTGTTTGCTCGCTTGTCTGTCTACCCGCTATTAAATTTTATACTCGGTTTGATTTTCCTTCAACTTGACGCATGCATAACCTGGCTAAATGGAACTTGATGTTTAGAGCTGGTGTGACCTACAAAATCATACTACTCCAGCTACTTAATTTCAATCTTGATTGATTTAAGGTTAAGCTAGCTTCAACTCTAACTGTAATCATTGCTACATTTATAGCTTTATTTTGAACGTATGAGATTGAGATTGAAGAGTAGCTTGTAGCCTTGCACTTGTCCATGGACTTGATTTTGACGAGATTATCACACTGTTTGCTACTACATATGACCCTGAATTTAGCAGACGCAAGCGTTTTTTGCTATTGTTGCCTTGTAAACATTATTTAATATGCGTACTGATGCATATTTACACACACACTAAACGCATAGTACCTTTTTTACTCTGTTTATAATAAGTGTGTAGGTATGCAATGTCAATGACTAGACTGAAGGGCATCTTTTTGACACACCCGAAAAACTACAAGCGACCCGGCTGAGCAATTACTTATACTCTCCTTATCATCCCCATAATGTGCATCGGTTCATTTGTAAAGAGAACCCTAAGCAAAAGGTATAAATGTCTGAAGTAACCATAAATCCTCCCAAAAGTATTAAAAGATTCCCACCCAGGTGTTTATGATGAAGACACTATCATTAGTAAAATAGCAGTGTTGTATACTTATACGTTAAATGATGGAAATAGAATGAAGAAAAAGGGAGCATTTTAAAACTGCAACTTATCAGAATCATGGGGATAAACTTTTTTCCTAGTGTCACTAAAATCTATTATTATCATTATTCATGTACTTGCTGCCACTTTAGGGTATTTTTACAAAATGCCAAAGTAAGTAATCATATTATATGACCATTTGATTATTTAATGACAAACACCATCAAGTATGCAACTACCACAACCGACACCAAATATTATAGAAAATCATTAGCAACACAAACCACACTACAGCATGCGTCAATATAATTGTTACTCTAATCATCATCATCATTATCAACTAAATTATGCAATTTGATGTGACTGGACTTGCCTTTACTAAGCTAAGTAAAGGCGGGCGAGAAAAAAGCGAAAACATTAAATTTTCGTAATAAAAAACGGACATCACGGAGTGTTTCTTAAATTGTAAAAATTTTGCTGATTGGTTATTCAAAGATTCATATATTATATTATATTTTGGTTAGTTCTTGATAAACAGCGTTATGTTCGGTTGGTTGGTCGGTCGGTGGCATTGAAATTAAAGAATTATCTCATTTTGAAGGTTCATGAGTACATAACACATATTATTACACTGCTGGAGTATTCATGTTCCTAAGCGTGTTAAGATAATCTTCAGTCCATGAGATTGCAAGAAACCAGTTCACCTGCATCCCAAAATGCTACCATTCGAATTGCCTAATCATTCTTTCTTTATTTTGTTCAACAGTCTCACTCTTTTTGGGCAGCTCTTGAACATCTTATAGAATTCTGATGCTAAGTCCGTCCGGCTATATTTGTGGTAACTGGTGAATGAAATGAGCTATGTATCAGCACTAAAATATATTATATATTGGTTTTAGAGTCTGAATTTGGGTCTAAGTCGCGCTCCAAAAAGTTAAAAATTACTCCAGAATGAGTATAGCAAATATGTAGGTACTTCCGACCTCAGACTCGGATAAACTGTAAGTAACAACGGTTTTACTAAAGTGACAGGGCCACCTATCTACAGTTTGCAGACTGTATTTATTGTTATATTTAAGTTTTTCTCGATTTATTTTGCCCCGCATTGCATTGAATTCTCTAATTTCCGAATAATGATTATCCAGAAGAGCAAAAATAATATAAATCAATGGAGAAGTATTTGTATAAGTACCTATAAATAGTTTATCATTTTATGTGTACAGCAAAGCCAATACCTAACGACGACATGAGCAATTTTTTTTCGTATTTGAACTCGACTGGCTGAGCTGAGTATGAAGGAAAAAAACGAACAATGCAATTTGGGGAGGAGAACTCTCACTTAATAATGCTCATACATTTTATGAACTTTTTGTTTCGCTTCTGCTAATACACGAATAAATAGCTTAATATATTACACGCATTTTATTACATGCACTAGAAATAGTACATAGTAACAGAGGGGCATACTGAAGGAAGTTTCCTTTTTTTTGGCTGCTGCTACTCATGATGATGATGATGATGATAATGGTTAATACAAAGACAGACAATTGGTGTAACAAAAAAATAAAAGTGTTCTTGGGCAAAAGTTGAATCAATTTCTGAATAACATGGATTTTGTTAAAAATATTGCTATGGTTTCTTGTCGGACTGACACACAGGCAGATGTAAGTAATAGTAGGTATGCATGTGTATGCATAGTACAAGATCGGATGGGGAAAAGGACAAAGGGATTTTTATTTTCATGGGTGTCTGGCTTCAAAAGATTTTTTCCCTTTCTTTATCCATAATTGTTTTCTCATTTCTGTAAGACTAGTTCGTTACAACCGCTGTTGTTGTGTACAAAAAAAAACATCAAAATGAGATTATATGACCAACCGCCGACTCCAATAATATCCATTAAAATTGACCAAGGTCCATGCAAAACTGAATAGAATAAAGAAAGAAAACAAACCTTGACAAGTAAGCTTTCTGCATAGCCCTTTTTTACCTTTGGTTAAAATGAAATAAAAACGCTTTCACACTCACCTCAGCATTATAATGGGGATAAAAGTCAGCTCAGGTCACGAGTAAAGGAGGAATTTAAAGGTACAGACCATTTTTGTTGTGTCGGCCATATCGCCCGGAAACTGATCATGTTTCCAAGCAATTAGCAGGCACACTTTCGAAAGGTTTGTATTCATAATTTTTTGAAATTTGGTTTGTGATCGATCATGTATGTATTTGTAGCAGTGAGGGTAGTAATGCTCAATTGCATCATCATTACTACCCTCATTTATTATTCTGTACCTGGAGCTGGAGACTCTCCATTGTAGAGTTACATCTTTCCCCTTTTAACTTTTAAAGCTCGTCTGTCAGGGGAAGATGATAATGACGGCGCGAGCATTACGGGGACTAACCTTCTCCCTTCTTTATGGCATGGGGTATGGGGCTGTAGAATATTCCCAAAAAGGAGAGGTTAAAGAAGTAAAGTTTGTTAGAGTGGCAGTATAGCAAGTTATCAATGGTATCATTAGCAGCAGTAACGACAAATTATATAGGTAACGTATATAGTGCACATTTATATGACAAACTCTAAACGAAAGAAAGCAGACTGAGCAGTAATCCGTATTTCATGCTGGTGCGTGTTGCGTGTCTGCAGTTTCTACAAGAAGGGAGTAAGTGATATTGTAGCAATTTACATTTCAAGCTTTCGCAAAAAAATGGAACAAGAAGGGTCCACTCTCTTCATGAATTTTAGTAAGAACCCTTTTGCAAATTTTATTGGTTTACAACGTGATAGTGTTCGGAAATCAGTCATAAAATTTAGTTTTTTGTATGTATATACAGCACCTGTGCATCTGCCACTAATAAAATCTTATACTGCTTTTTGTTCTATACTTGTCATTGTATTTATGTAGGTAACGCAAAATATTAGTAATATTGCAAAAAATAAAAAAGAGTGCATGTTGTATGAACAGTAATTATCTTCCCAGTGTGTCGCTGCTGTATGTACACAAAAAGCTATACATACATTGCTGCTACTGTGCTGGAATAGGTACGAAAAACAGAAAAAAAAGGTTTTGTATGTCTCGGGAAATGTGAATATATTTGTCTTTCTCCTTGTTATGCAGGAACAAACAAGCAGTAAAATTTTTGACTTTTATGCAATCGTTCATTCCTCTTCTCTTCTCGTCGAAAGATGAAAACATGATTGCAAGCAGTTTGTCGCCGTCATTTATTGTTATCATCTTTCCTCTTACCAGCATAATATGATAAAACTAATATCATTAGTAAAAGTTCAAAAGAAGAAAAATTACAATGAAAAAATATTTGTAGCTACGAAAACTTTGAAAAATCACAGCTTCCACACATGTACGTACCAAAGCGGAGGTGCATAGCAAAGCCACAGGAAAGTAGAAAGACCAGGATAAATCTGAGAGTGAATGAGACGGGTATAAAATGAACATTCATAGATAAAATAATAATCAATGATTTTTTTTCCACCTTGCTTCAGATAAAAGGTATGTACTACCGCCAGTTGCATACTAAAAATATAAAAAATACGTATACTCTGTTCTTTCATAATATGCGCATAATATAATTATGTAACAAGGGAAAAATGTGTAAAAACAAATCTGCACTTTAAATACATTGTATAATGTTGATAATGTTCATGTTATCATCATCAACATGAGATTACTTGGTTGCATATAATACCTGGACATGCCTTCATATATTTTTGAAGGAGGACGACAGGGAGGAAGGAGAATCACCTAGCATGTAATGTACTTAACTTTTAATATGAAAAATTAAAGGAGTAAGTTGTTTAAAGAGGAATCGCAGCAGAAAAAAGTGTAACTATATACTGGCTACATGCATGCATGTCCGATAATAATAATGTAATCTGCATAAAATGTACATACACATACCTATATAAAAAGTAGAGGAACAAGTGCAAGTGGTAGAACAAAGTATAAATAAAGAGCAACATCTTATCATAATAATATGTGTCTATTATGCAAGTATGTATGTGTAAGCACTTATTGATGTATGCATGTGTGCTGCTGCTGCTAGCTAGCTGGTTTTCTT